>JARYGA010050363.1:0-38746 GCA_030545235.1 Helianthus tuberosus | reverse complement strand
TTAGACCAGCTAGTTTCAGGGATACGGTTCGTACGCATGATTAAGCGAATACCGGATAGAATGTGATTTAGACCCGAAAAGTTTGAAGACTTGCTTAATATGGGTTTATTATTCACATTCTGGATTTTGAGATAAAACCGATAAGGTTTGACCCGTTTCGGCTAATTTATGTAAACTTGTTACATAAACCGAACCGTACGCGTAATAAGCGTGACGGGTATTCATGAGAGCCATATACAGGTTTCCTAAGTTAATTATGCCTCAAATATGTTGTGACATCAGTAAGATGTCTTTCATTATGCCCGAAACGAGTTTAAACACAAACTAGGCCCCGTAGGGGTAGTTTGGTCATTTTAAAGGTTGTAAAAGAGTTTAAGTGATAACCTGAGTTACAGGCCTGATGTAATCAGAAAATATACTCAATTTTCTAAGTTATATCAGTAGGTTAAAGTATATGTGTGAAATCTATCAATTAAAACCAAACTATGCACCGTAGGGGCATTTTGGTAATTTCACATAAGCCGAAAAGCTCAAAACTGAAGTCTGAGTTTATCAACTTTTGCTTACTGTTAAAATATTATAATTTGCCTCAAATATCAGTAAGTATCAACCCTTGTATGTTTAAAATAATTTTAGTACATACTATGCGTTAAAAACGCTTAAAAAGGCGATTAGAAGCCATTTCCGGGTTCGATACATAAAGCTGATATTTTTATTATACCAGAAGGCTTAAAATAATTTATTTATCATTTAAGATCAGTAGCAAAAGGTTTGGAGTCGATTAGATATGTAAAACTCATTTTATAGCCCGTAAGGGCAAAACCGACAATAACCGGATTAAGCCTACGACTATAAGTTATGCTCAGCCTAAAATTAATTAAAAATCTTTAAAAATCCCAAAATAATATATTACATCAGTGGGTAAAAGATTTGATACCAAAAAGTAGGCTTAACTAGGCTATACGCTAATTACGCCGTTTTATTAACATAAAGTTTTCATTTTACGCTAACGAGCATAACTCTTAATCTACAATTCAAACTGATGTCAAACTTTGCATACAAGTTTATATATCAGTGATTAAAGTTTCTACTCTTTTATATTTCCAAAAATCACGGTTTATGGTAATAAGGGCATAATGGTCAACATATGAGCAATTAACGGAATCATGCGTATTAATCGGTTAACTAATGAACCATGGTGTATAATCACAGAGGGTTATACTAGCATGTAACCTGGTTCAAATGAAGCTCTTAGGTATTTCTAAATCATACCAAAACGGGTCAGAACTGAAGTCAAAGCTTTGCGACTTTCGGTTTCGAACCGGGTCAAAACAGGAAATTGTCGGGTGGAACATGTTTAGACATGTTCTTACACTAATTACTAAGTTATATTAATGATCAAACAGGTTGTATGTGTCCTAGATTGCTAGTTATGTATTAACTTGAAATTTAGCATCCTGTTGACTTTTTAATAACAAGTTTGACCCGACATTAGACCTAGTTAGAATGGGAATCAGGGGGAACCCTTTTAAGGGTTTATTACCCACATAATTACCAACTTATAACTACTTTCAATTCGACTAATCACTGGACCATTAGTGATTAATCGTTAAGTCAACCGTTAATTACGACGGTTTGACTTTTAAGCTAAAACTAAGCTAAAACTTAATTAAGAAAGGATTAGCAAACTTACTGAAGTCCTAAGCTTGACTAGGAAGGTCTTGTGTCTGCTCTTAAGCTCCCAAAGGCTCCAGAATTGCACAAGAGATGAATGATCAAATGTTTGCACTTAGGAGCTTTATATAGTGAATTTTGATCCACAAAATGTTGACATGTAAGTCTACCACTGACCACAACTCTTCAACAAGTGTCCCTAAGTGTTTAGGGGTTGTTTAGGGGTCTCTTGGAAGGGTTTAAGGGCAATACATGTCGTTTAGAAGGCTGAACAGGCGAAATAAACGAGTTGCTGCATCTGGGCATTGCTTGCGCACCGCAACATCCACAGTGTTGAGGTGCGCAAGGGTCTGGTCAGTATGATACATCTTTGAAAAGTTGACATTTTGGCCCCTGCACTTCCAAACTTGATTTTTAAGATGCTTTCTTGCACTTGTAACCCCCAAACTTCACTTTTAAGGACTCCAAGTCATAAACTAACTTTGTTAGGTCCCCGGCTATTCACACGATCACCGAAAAGTCTTAAATTTCAACGTTGATGCTTTTAACCCCTCGTATACGAATTTGATCATAACTTTCTCATACGATAACGAAACTTTATGAAATTTTTATCACACATTCTAGTGAGCATAATTAACCGTTACAAAGCTTCGGGTTTGCTAAAAGGTCACTCAGAGGTATACTTTAAACATGTTGACACATTCAACCCCTGTAGTTTGTAATCTCTCACTTTCTTTCACAATTAGCTTCGTATGATCCATGATTTATTCGTTTAAGGGTATAAACATCACGTAGGGTTATTGTAAAGTATATTTATCCATTGTTGACATTTTGAACCCTCATTTTCACATAGTTTCTTTATTTGTCAACTTTAGTCCCTCTAGAGTATTCTTTCACACGTTCAAGCTTATGACACGTGTCAATACATTATAGGACGTGAATTTTCGAGGTGTTACACGATGGAGGAACCATCATGTACGAACAACACTGAGGCCAACAAACCTACCCTAGACACTTGCGAAGACGAAGGCAATAGGTGTCCGTGTTTCGACCTCGCGGTGACAGTCCCCTTTATAGTGTGTGATTTTCACACCGACGGTTTGGATAGGATTGAGCCGACTCACACTTTTTTTAACAAGAGCCCGGATAAGGTAAATAAGGGAAGGTTCCGTTTTCCCATTTTTAAAAAATAGGATTCTATCTTTCCGACAACCTCTTGCGTTTCCATACCTTTCACTGGAGCCTAACATATATCCGGCAATACGGTGTTGTTCCAACTAGTAAGGAACCACCCGATAACGGACAGCTTCTTAAAAACCTTGGACAAGCTTCATAAAAACCCTGAAACATAGGGCCGTGTTCCTCGAGCACGAGTTCATGTCCAATTTTCTTCCGAACATGGGGCGTGTTGGCTAAGCATGGGGCCGTGCCCCTCGTATTTTTCAACACGGGGCCGTGTCAATCTAGACATAGGTCGTGTCTCACTAACGGACAACGTTCTCTGATACATGCGACATGGGGTCGTGTTGCCCAGGCACGAGGCCGTGTCAACGTGCTGTCACTATCTATAAAGTCTTCCTTGAGGAGAATGTTTGGAGCCGTTCCAAAAAGACCAAGAAAAGGTATGTTCTTAAAAAGTTTTTCTACAACCTTCTTGTCTTTGCTTCTTATAGTCATTTCCTCTTCTTCCTTGCACCAAACCTTCATTGAAGCTTCAAGCTCAAAATACTTCATTGGATGGTCAAAAGCATGATTTTTAGCTCAAGGTTTTGCTAATCTACTACATCAAAACATTATTTTAAGTTATTTACGTCCAGAAAAGTAAGAAATCAAACACATTTAACTTAAAATAAAATTGTTGAGCTAACATTTCAGAGCTGATGGTGCAGCACGGGGTCGTGCCACATGGGCACGAGGCTGTTTTAACTCGTCTGTTATTCCAAAATCGTTAATGGTTTGTCATATTTTCTAGAATGTCAAGCCAACAAAGTGGAACATCATCCAACAGCTCAAGGAATAACCGCCGAGGAAGGAGACTTTCTCTTGAAGCAACTCTTGTCCGGTGCATAAGTGCTTTAAGAGAATCTCTTGAGGAGATGACCGTAGTAGAATAGGCTCTAATTGACCGAGTGAACTACCTCTCTATGGGATTGGAAGATTGCTTCAGAGAAATCAACCTTTTACACCAGAGGTTGAACATCTTGGTTGTGCCTCCTATGGAAACAATTTGGCCTCAAGAAGATTGGAACCTTGCTAACAAGGTCATCCACCCCACCGGATGGGAAGACGAGATACCGAAACCTCCTCCTCTTAATGTCATCTTTGAGGTTCCGATCAATCTCGCTCCCCTACCTTAAGAGGAAGTTGATGAAAAACCCGTTATCTTCCTTCCGAGGGAGATAGAGGAAATGCTCAACGACCTCTAAGCGGGTATTTCCGGAAATAGCTTGAAGCCCTCTGAAGATTAACCTCGGTTTTCACTAACCATTCATAGATCTAGGGAGTAGCTATTAGGGGTTTAGAATAAAATCTCGTGGGGGCACCTCTCAAGAATCTATCTATCTAATTTAGGATAATGTAGGATTGTAATTTTTATTTTCTGTGTATTTTCCTTTTTATTTGAATGGAATGAAAGTATCTTTGATGGTGGTAATAGTAAATGTGTGAAAGAAGTTGAAAAGGCTAAAAAGGGACCCCATGCATGTAAACTAGAGCCTCCCGCTTCAAAAACTGCAGATCAATGTTTGCAGCACGGGGCAGTGCCCACCTGGAACGCCCCCGTGCTCAATTGACTGATGTCAAAAAATTTCTGCCGAGAAGGTGGCACGGGCCTTGCCTACTCAGAACGCCCCAGTGTCCACCACACTGTAAGTCTTCTGTTTCAATTTGTTAATGGCACTTTGGCCACAGGCCGTGTCCATCAAACACGCCCCTGTGCTGCAGTGGCTAGTAACCATAAAAATGTTATTTTTACCCACTTTTTGCACATTCAATCAAAATAAATCCTATCTGGGATACATTGAGGACAATGTGTAATTTAAGTGTGGTGGGGGGTTGTTAAAACCTTGAATCATTTATCCTAAAAACAAGCCTTACACAAAACTCGCATTGGAAAACTGCTAATCACCCAAACTTTTTTGTCAAAATTTTTCATTTTTTAGTTATCTTGATTTAGTTGGGAAAAATAAGTTCTAAAAATTATATTTTCACTAATTTACACCTGATAGCGTCATGTTAAAAAGAACCAATTGAGAAAATTATAGAAATGGGCATAACAAATCTTTATAAAATTTGATTATATATACATTTTTACACTATAACCATTTTCCCACAAAAGTGAGTTTTGAGCCTTTACCGAGCATACAAATACATATCTATACTAATTGCTCAATTTTTCGTTTCTTGTGTGAATAGCCCGTTTGATGTTACAAATCTATAACTTGTCAAAACGATACATTCCAAATCCTTACCGACACAAATATAAGTAAGTAAACAATGGAGGCATTAGGACTAAACCCATTTTTCTTTTTAACCTTTATTTTTCTTTTCTTTCCTTATCAAAAACATCCCCTTAGATAAACCCCTTTGAACCTTAACCCTATCATTTCTAAAGCTGCAAAAATATATACTTTTGCAAAAAAAAAAAAAAAAAAAAAAAAAAAACCACATCATATCCGCTAACCTTTTTATTTTCACCCTTTATTTTTGTAAAAAGTTCGGTTATAAAAATCATAAGTATGGCTCAGTTTCAACTTTGGTAAAAAAAAACCAACCGAAGTCTTTTTTTTTTTTTTTTTTTGCTAGGCCACAAAGCAATGGAAAAACAGATACTTTTTACGTTTTTCACCATTTTTACCAAATACACCTACCCGAACCACAACCTATCCTTTTAAAGCCCTCTAGATATTTACGAAGATTAAACGTAAAAAAATAGGAGGTTTGATCATTTGTCAAGCCTATAGTAGGAGTAAGTTCCAAACCGAGACCGAACGTTTTCACTTAAACATCTTCGGCCAAGTGTTGAGTAACCACTTGTGAGATGTGTAAATTTGTATATAACTAAATAGAATTTTATAAAGGCATGTTATGCCCAAAACTAATAATTTTTCTTAATATGTGTTTTAAATAAATCATGACGAATAAGATTGTAAATAAAATATAAACATAATAAATTTAGCACTTGGATTCCCGACACTTTAAAGATAAGCCCAAAACTTCTCTCCTACCTATTTCTTTTGGGTGTGTAAGCCACGATATAGAGTTTTGCTTGAGGACAAGCAAAGATTCAAGTGTGGGGGTATTTGATGTACGTAAAATACAACATATAAATTATATCAAATACGGCGTAAAATGAACCCTTTTTCGGTACTAATGTTGGAAAAAGCATGTTTCTTTGTTAATTTTTTATTTACAGGATCAAAAGAGCTTAAACGCACAAAAGGAACAAATTAACAGCAGAAGCCAACATAAATGCGAAGAAGAAGAATTGACACGACTCGCCAAGCCCCCATCCACATCCAAACCAAGAAAAATAACAAAAACAGAAGCTCAGGCACGGGGCCGTGCCCAACAGGCATGGGGTCGTGCCCAATTAAGATTCCCTACAGAAAAAGACAACAGCAAAAGACAAACCAACACAGGGTCATGCTAACTCAACACGGGGCGTGGTCAACTCTAAGAATCGCAGAATCCGAGATAGTACAACAAGTACAATTGCCACGGGCTGTGCCGCTGACACATGGGGCCGTGTTAGTACAAGACCTGACACCTGCAGTTAATGAAGAAAAGAGAGAAAGAAGGCCACCGGGCCGTGCCAGGTGGGCACGGGGCCGTGTGAGCAGTCCGACTTCAGCTATAAATAGGGGTGCTTGGTTTCATTCCAATCCATCCCTTGGCAAACAACTTCTCTCACACTTGCCACCACTCCACCACCATTACAACACCAACACCCACCACCATCTTTCATCTTTTAGAGTGTGTAGTAGTCTCGGGATCCAAGATCGATCGTAAGAGTTCTTGTCAAACAAAGGCCATGCTTGGCTAACTCTTACGTCACTTGGTGAAGACGAATCTTTTATGTATTAATTTTGATTTCCAACCATTGACAAACTTTTTATTTGGGTATGTATTAATGACTTTAATAACTATTTTTCTATATTGAAGGTGAATTTTACTTAATCATTTCTTCATGTTTTGTTCATTCACTCATTCGTGTCTTTACGGTCTTTATAAAACGCGTTAACTACCTGGAATAGGGCTAGAAGGGTGTTTGGGTAAAATTCTTGCCTCGTTCAGTGTATAGATCATGCGATGATCTGATTCAAGCTTAGTAGGACTTCCCTTGAGGCAGATAACATAAAATCGGGGGAACTAAGAACCGCTTCTAATCCGTTATCTATAAACTACTATTAAAACATTAAATCGACCTTGCGGGACTGTATCCTTGCTGACTCAGACCAATAGGTTGAGGGTAACACTGCCTGGAAGGGGGCCTACCACTTTTCGCATTAATAACTTACTTAATTATCTTTCAATTATCCGACCTTGCGGTACTGTATTCCTACTGACTCAGACCAATAGGTTGAGGGTAACGCTGCCCGGAAAGGGGCCCTAATACTATAACTTAAAGATAATCTCTTAAAAAGCTCAAAGTGCAAAAATCATCAAAGGATACATAAAAGAGGAGTTGAAACAAGTGATTCCTTCTTATCTATTTGTTTTCCTTATATTTTCATTTTCATTTTCTAGTTTACCTTTTTATAACTTTTAAAAATTTTTATCAAAATTTGGTTAGATTAGACGTTAATGATAAGCCGGTACTAAAAGCTCTTGTGTCCTTGGACGACCTCGGTATCTTGCCATCACTATACTACGTCCGTGATGGGTGCACTTGCTCTAACGTGTGTAGAGAGATAATATTATATCGTGTTTTATAAATTTAAAGTTTGATTCGCGAGTAAAAAGTACTTAAAATATATCTAAAAATTATACACACCCGCACACACGTCATTTACAAAGGGATTTTGAGTGATGGTAAAGAACCGGAACGTGTTCGCTCATGTTTGGGTGATTGTCTTATCCGTTCTAAACTTTTGTTGAATTTGCTTGTGAATATTAGAAATTTTGATGTGATTCATGAGGTTTATATGAGTGCTGGGAGATTAGGTATTGAGATTGATGCTTGTTGTTTGAATATTTTTATTATAGGGTTGTGTAAAAATGGGGATGTTGATGGACAGTGGTTGTGGCCGGAGAGTGGTGGTGGTTGTAATGATGATGGTGATGGTGGTGTGTGGTGGTTGTCTAGAGAGAGATGATAGGAACAAGAGGGGAAAATGTAATTTCACCACTTACTTAACGGTGACTTAACAGCTAGATAATGGAAAGTAAGGAGATTGCTAGATTTTGAAAACACGAGTACATAGGGTGCATAAAAAGTTGGGGATTTCGGTTGATCCCGATACCAAACCAGCGAGACACAAATTGCACTTTACTCTCATATTATGTGGACTTACTTATATATGAAACAATTATAATCTGTAAATAGTGAAATTTAGGCATAAACTTAAAAGAGCAAAACGAGCAAGCTTACCTTGACTCAATCATGGTTCGCTCGACTCTTTTATAAGCGAATTGATTTCGAACAAGCCACTTAAAAGTACCCCTAAACTTAAATCTTAGTTAACACACAATCTTAAATCAGTTAAATCATCACCCTTAACTAACATGTGATTATTTTGTCTACTCGGTTTCAATCAAACCACCACCAAATAAAATTAAGAAAATTCAAAAATGTATTTATAATTTTTATTTTTATTTGTTTTTCTGTTTTTGTAGTGTTTATAAAGAAATATTAAAAAATAAAAAAACAAATATATAAGTTAAATACAAAATCCATAGAAGATAAAACGTTTTATGTTTTTCATAAACATTTATTTAGACGAAAAAAAACAAATTTAAAAATTAAATACATATACAATTACAAATACTCCATAAGTAGAGAGCCTTCTACCAATGGGGTGGTGGTCAATTGGCAAAGGTAAAACTTTTAAAAACACCTAGGTTGGGAAGGGAGAGGTCTTGAGTTCAAGTCTCACAGACGACATAGGATTAAAAAAATTAGCCGTTCAAAAAAAAAGAGTTAACTGCCATTTTCGTCCCTGTGGTTTGGTCACTTTGGCCATTTCAGTCCATTTTTCAAAAATGCGCCATTTTCCTCCCCGACGTTCTGGAAAGGTGCCATTTCAGTCCAAAAATCATAACCCAGTTAAGTCGGTTTGTAAATAAGGACTGATTGTGTAAATTTGTAACATAAATGACCATTTATGTAAAATGTATAAATATTAATATAATTATAAAATATATATAATATATATATATATATAATGTATACACACCGCCGCCGGAACCGGAGCTCTGGTGGTCACCACCGCCGCCGCCGGAACCACCACCATCAACGTCATCATCGTCATCATCTGTTATCATCGACTTTGAGAGAGAGAGAGAGAAAGAGGGAACCGGCGTGGTGGCGCACGGAGGAGCCACGACATCGACCTCAGCTGGTGTCCGATGCAAGTAGAAGATGGCAGTAGTGTGGGAACCGCAATCCGCGGTGGTGACTGTAACGGAATCAGATGGCGCGCGGTGTTTTGGGACAAGTTACACTTCTAGTAACTAGATCCATGGATAAGATACCAGATCTAGTGATGATTGTGAAGAAGACAGTGACGGTGGTGGGTGTAGTGGTTGCATACACTTGTTTCTCACTGAACCAGGCTGCGTTCAGACATTGGAGCGACTATCCGGTTAGAAAGACTGCAGATAAGATGTTAACCATGACTCTCCCGCGTCTAACGACCTTCCAGCGAGCTCTGAATGCTCATCTTCACCTCCGACAAGCTTCGCCAATGGTAGTTGAAGGTGGTGGTTGCAGCAGTGGTGTAGGAAGTTGTGGTGTCGTCTACCAGCAGCGACAACGGCGTAACCACCAAACAACATCAGTGATGACTACTAGCGGCTTCGGTGAACTCAAGGTCATTATTTTCTTTGAGATTTCAACTCTGTACGTTTCTTTTTTTTTTTTGCCTGAACCCATTATATCTAAAGGTGAAACTTGGTGTTTTAAGTGTATTGATGGCATTTGGGAGGCGGGTCATCCAACGATGCAAGCTCAGGTCCAACCGGATCTGGTAGATCCCCGACGGAACTTCCGACGGGCGGTGTTGGGAAAGGTTTAACCGGTGGTGACTACATGGGGATACGATAGACCTGGTATGTTTCTGGCCAACTCCTTCTCCCAGAGAGTTTCCACTCACCTCAGTTCACTCAAATGCTACATTAATGTCAAGACCAACTTTTGTGAGATGTTGGAATATGGATTCGTTGTTTAAGGGTTGTTTGGAGAACGTCAGCCGGTCAAGCATGTTGAACTGAATCGATGATGATGATAACAGATGATGACGATGATGACGTTGATGGTGGTGGTTCCGGCGGCGGCGGTGGTGACCACCGGAGCTCCGGTTCCGGCGGCGGTGTGTATACATTATATATATATATATATATATATATTATATATTTTATAATTATATTAATATTTATACATTTTACTTAAATGGTCCTTTATGTTACAAATTTCCACAATCAGTCCTTATTTACAAACCGACTTAACTGGGTTATGATTTTTGGACTGAAATGACACCTTTCCAGAACGTCGGGGAGGAAAATGGCGCATTTTTGAAAAATGGACTGAAATGGCCAAAGTGACCAAACCACAGGGACGAAAATGACAGTTAACTCAAAAAAAAAGTAGAGAGCCTTCTATGGTGTACTATTAAGTGGGCGGGTCCAATGCTAACTCATGTTCAATGGAGAAAATTGAGCTGATGTTTTGAGCACTTTGAAACTAGACTGTAAGACTAAGTGCTATCTATGGGCTCTGGGCTTTGGTTTGGGTTAATGTTAGAAAACAGATTTAGCCCAAAACAATGGTCCATATAATTATGCGCCGTCGATTGAATTTCACTACTTGGTCAACGTCATGTCTTCATGTTTTTTTCGAAGTATTTGACTAATTAACTATTTTCCAAGTGAAATTAGTAACTTATGAAATATATCTCAACATACTACAATATCAATGTACTAAAGCCATGTTTGGTTAAGGGAATTGGAATTTTAATTTCTTTTTTTTTTATGTGTTTGGTTGGACAAATTAATTGAAAGGAATTGGATTTCAATTCCAATAAAATCTCTTATTTAATGGAATTTAGATTCCTTCTAAATTTCAAAAGAAAGTTTAAAAAACCACAGGAATGTTTCCAAAGTTACGGAAATAACCCCTTGCCTCTTTCATTTTTGTCTAAAAACCAAAAAATAATCAAAAAAATTGTAAAAAACCCAAAAAATTTCCAAAAAAATAATAAAAAATCCAAAAAATTCTAAAAAATCAAAAAAATAATAAAAAATAAAAAAATCCAAAAAAATAATAAAAAAATCCAAAAAAATTTAAAAAATAAAAAAACTCTAAAAAATCAAAAAATTAATAAAAAATCTAAAAAATCCAAAAAATTCTGAAAAATCAAAAAATTCTAAAAATCCAAAAAATTCTAAAAAATCAAAAAAATTCTAAAAAATCAAAAAAATAATAAAAAATCTAAAAAATCTAAAAAAACCAAAAAAATTATAAAAAAACCAAACAAATTATAAAAAAACCAAAAAAAATTTTAAAAATAAAAAAATAATAAAAATCCAAAATATTCTAAAAAATAATAAAAAATCCAAAAATCAAAAATTCTAAAAAATCAAAAAAATAATAAAAATCCAAAATATTCTAAAAAAAATAGTTAAAAATAAAATAATAATAATAAAAAATCCAAAAAATTCTAAAAAATCCAAAAAATTATAAAAAATCAAAAAAACTATAAAAAATCAAAAAAATAATAAAAATCTAAAAAAATAATAAAAAATCTATAAAATCCTAAAAAATCAAAAAATCCAAAAAAATTCTAAAAAATCAAAAAAATAATAAAAAATAAAAAAATAATAAAAAATCCAAAAAATTCAAAAAAAATTCTAAAAAATCAAAAAAATAATAAAAAAATCAAAAAAATAATAAAAAAAATCCAAAAAATTCTAAAAAATTAAAAACCTCTAAAAAATTAAAAAAAATAATAAAAAATCTATAGAATTCTAAAAAATCAAAAAAATAATAAAAAATCCAAAAAATTCTAAAAAATAAAAAAAAATCAAAAAATTATAAAAAAATTCTAAAAAATTCAATAACTAAAATAAAATCCAAAATTTCTAAAAAATTAAAAAAATAATAAAAAAAACTAAAAAACCAAAAAAAAATCTAAAAAACCAAAAAAAAAATTAATAAAAAAATTTAAAAAATAACAAAAAATAACAAAAAATCCAAAAAATCCTAAAAAATCAAAAAAAATAATTTTTTCGATTTTTTAGAATTTTTTGGATTATTTTATTACTTTTTAGATTATTTTTTATTTTTTAGAATTTAATGGATTTTTTATTATTTTTTAGATTTTTTTTGAATTTTTATGATTTTTATGATTTTTTTTTTTTATTTTTTCTAGTTTTTTTATTTTTTAGAATTTTTTGGATTTTTTATTATTTTTTAGATTTTTTTTATTTTTTTTGAATTTTTTGGACTTTTTATTATTTTTTAGATTGTTTTGAATTTTTAGTATTTTTTTGGATTTTTTAGAATTTTTTTGATTTTTTTATTATGTTTTAGATTTTTTTTTGAATTTTTATGATTTTTTGGATTTTTTTATTATTTTTTAGAAATTTTTTTGATTTTTAGATTTTTTTGAATTTTTTGAATTTTTTGAACTTTTTTTTATTTTTTAGATTTTTTTTAATTTTTAATTTTTTTTTATACTTTTGATTTTTTTGGATTTTTTAGAATTTTTATAAATTTTTATGATTTTTAGAAATTTTTTGAATTTTTATAATTTTTTAGATTTTTTTGAATTTTTATCTAAGATAGTTGTTTTTAAAACTTTTGTCAATTGTTTAATAACTAGGGGTAATTTTGTCTTTTTAGGTATTTTTAAATTCTAATTCCATTAGAGTTAATTACATAGTTAGTCCCTGTGGTTTGCACAAAGTAACATACTTAGGTACTAATAGTTTAAAATAACATTCTAGGGTATTAACTTTTCATTTTGTAACGTTTGGGGGTATTAAGCTTATTTGTAGGCTTAAAATCACATTCTGTTAGTACCTAAGTATGTTATTTTGTGCAAACCACAGGGACTACCTATGTTACTACCTTAGAAGTTAATACCTCCAAACGTTACAAAATGAAAAGTTAATACCATAGAAGGTGATTTTAAACTATTAGTACCTAAGTATGTTATTTTGTGCAAACCACAGGGACTAACTATGTAATTAACTCAATTCCATTAATACATTTATCAACCAAACACATCTATGGATTTCAAAGGAATCCATCAAATTCCAATTCAAATTCCAATTCCCATAGGGATTCCAATTTCAATTTCTACACATTACGCGAACCAAACACCCCCTAAGTATATTGAAAATGAAATTTATTACACATTACGCGACTAGAACCCTTAGTCACTAGGGGAGAAACACCTTGATACCGCTAGCCTACAAGTCCTTTGGTACATATTATCATATGCATATACAAAATATATGATCCTACATTTCGGTACTAACTTGATCGTTAGAGGGTGGTTCCCGATCCCGACTCAAGGACCCTTTTTAGTGGATTTACTATGTTTGCACCTTGATTCAAGTCGTAACATAGCACTACAAGTTCAGCTCATTGGATATGTCACCAAAGGATTAAAGTTCTGTTGCAAGAGTAAAACAACATAAAAAACAAAAACTATGGTGGGTTTATCAACTCTAGGTGGTAAATCATTTTCTTTGGTACTTTATATTCCTAGTTCAACCAAATGACTTGTAGCTTAGCGGTAACAAGTTATGTAAATAATGATATTCCTTCCAAATAGTTGAGGGTTCTATTCACATGGTGGACAAATGTGTGGATCTAGTAGTAGGATTAGAGGGTGTGTAGGTTAGCCGTTCTAAAACAAATATAAAATTAAACGCCCCTTTAGGCTGATACATGTAAAGGGGAATTGCATGTTCATTGCATAAGAGATTCATTTTTCGACTTTATTTTTCCAAACTATGGATCTAGTTCAATTCATACACGTTAAAACCTTATATTTTCTAAACATAAGTGCACCATCGGTGCAATAGAAGTTGTATGGCGTGTTTCCTTTAACTCTTCATACCTATGATATCCTGTTGGTTTAGTTAGCAATCTGAACCCAAACGTCTACCAGTTCTTTGTCCTATTGCTGAAATAATTGGAAATCTAATTAATACTTAACAACTAAGGAATCTGAACTCATGAGGAAGGAACACGACCTAGGTTTGGAATCCTATTTGTGAATCATGGTTTTATTTCGGTAATGGTAACTAAGATGGAACCAGGATCTATGATACTAAACTAATAGGAAAGTCTAAAGGATCCTCGACCCTTCTCGAGGTATCACCTAAAAGAACCCTAAAAGTTGTTAAACTCACCGGTTAGTCGAATAGGCTCACAGTGAATCCAACAACACTAAAGTACCCAAAAGAAGGTCTACCTCACAGCACGACAATCTCAATGCACCCTAAAGTGTAAAGGGGTAATCTAAGAACAATTCATCAGACTTAAGTAGGCAACTATCGCAAGACAATTAAGGAAGACCCCGCACACACGCAACAACACCTAAACCGTCTAGTGACAAAGACACACCTAACTAATCCTCACCTAATAGCTTTTGGACTAGGTAGAATACTTATAACCTCTAATCTTCAATCACAATTCCTACAAAAATTGTCAACAATTAACCGTAAACTAATCACAAACACACAGTAGGCGACCTAACTAGCATTCACACATGACAGACCATCACAAAAACACAAGTGGAACTGTGAAAAAGTCTATATTAGGAATAAGCATGCATAAACATCTGAATTCATGAAAGATACGTTACTAAAGCATTAAACCATCAACTCGTTGCCAAAGCCATTCAAAAACCAATCATCAACAAATATTCATCTCAAAAACTAGGTAGTAACAATGTTTAGCCAAGAATCATCATCCAAAACAGTAACAAGTTCATCAACATAAAGAAAACATGTCTAAACGTATCAAAAACACAAAGTTAAAGATAAATAATGAACAAACTATTTGCTAGAGTGAAAATCATGAACCCACAATGTCAAAATTGATCCCGACATCTTCTTTCCCCCCAAAATCACCTATGGAACCTCTAAAATTCGTCTGGGATAAGTTTTGTTTGTATTAGGGTTAATGTGGTGCTTAAATAGGGTTAAAACGTATGTTTTCGCGTTGATATGACACCCCTCGTGTCACGCGACACGTATAATGGAATTATGTCGCACGACGCGATATGTAATAGTTTCTAGAAAATAGTTTTCTTCATAACTTTTTCATTTCAACTCTGTTTTCTTCGCGTCTTTGCCAATGTCTTCGTAATTTAATTCTCTATCATCTCATATTCTTAAATATCCATTTGCATTCTATGAAAATCTTTCACTGAGCCCAAACATTCTCGTGTGTGCTTGTTTCTCTAATGTTTTAGCTCGTTTTGCTCCATCTGAACACGAACACCTCAAGCCAAAAACATACAAATAAACTAAAATAATGTACAAAATACAAGGGAAAAGATGTGTGTTTCACACCACATCACTTTACATCTGATTTCTATTAGTTTCCCTAGACTCAATATATTGCTTTGAGACTGGGAATGTAATACACATCAGTAACAGGTCGTTGTTCCCTACTTTTACCTTCCATCAATAACTATATTGAGCCCGTGCCTTTTATTTCTACGTATGACCCATCACCAAACCGAACATTTCAACTAATCTTCTCATCTAATTTAATGACATGTTCTCATGAACTAGTCATATGGTCTCTTGCACCATTATCGAGATACCACATACTTTCATTAGTTAACCTATACTTGTTAAGTTTGATTTCCTTTACATTTAAGAAAATCACTTGATGATCTCTGTGGTCTTTAGTGACTGCCATCAAAAGGGTCAGCTCTTCGTCCTCTTACACGATATTGCCATGATCTTGTGTAGGTCCCTTTTGAGGGCAGTGTGAAGAACAATGTCCATGATTATTACATTTATAACATCTAACATTGCTTAAGTCACTAGTGAACTTTCTTCCACTATATAGGTTAGTTTCCTTAGACATGTCTTGTGTGGAATCTTCCCTGGGTGATGGTGTAAATCTTCCACGGCCTCGACCACGTGGATTAAATCATCTTTGTCCTCGTCTTACATTCGGTTGTCCACTGCGAATGTGTTGCCATGCCGCGTAAACAATAAATTATCTTGATTTTTAGCTAGACTTCCTTTCTTTAATGTGACTCGTCCGTCGAAAGTCTTAAGTCTTCCGATGGCTTCGTCTAAAGTCATAAGATCTAAATTAGATTATTGTTCTATTGATGCAACTATCAAGATGAATTTATCAAGTAAAAAGTTTAGTAACTTTTATACTAGAGTTCGTTCATCAAAAGTGGATCCTAGTCCATTTGCTTTAGCAATACTATTTAATTTTGCGGTAAATGAATCGATTGTTTCATCATCCTTTATTTGTAATGACTCAAATTCATATTTGAGCATTTGGAGATGTGCCTTTGCACACGATCCACCCCTGCATATCTAGTATTCAACATGTTCCATATGTCTTTTGCACTTTTGCATTTTTGCATTTTGAAACTTGCAAGACTAAGTCCTTGGATAGTGATTGAAATAGATAATTCATAGCCGTCTTATCTTTCTTTATATTGGGTTGAGTTATTTAAGTCGTTTTAATCATTTCTCAAAGGCCAGTTGCCTCTAATATTGTTTTGATATGTATTGCCCATACGATATAATTTGTCGGTTTCGGTATGGGTCATTGAAAATTTGAAAGTGTTGCCACTTCCTTGTATTGTATAATAACACCAGTATTTGGTCCTGGGTCTGCCATATCAACGTTCTATACGCTTACGGTTCTTACAGGAGATCCTAATGATCTGTATAGCTTCATGTAATCTATTGGTTCACAACAACCCAATAACAATTTTCGAATTCTAATTTCTAACTAAAAATTTAGAAATAAATTCACTTTGAGTTAGAAATATAAACTTGGATATCGAAGTTATGTTGATTCAGAATTGATTCATCTTCAATTACGGATGAACACAATGCAATCTCTTGAATCTGCCTTCAGATCTTGACTCTTATTCAATCTTAAAAAACAACAATGTTGAATATAAAAAAATTGGGAGTCGGAAATTTCTTTATCCTCCAACGCTTCTAGTTCCTATTAATTTCAACAAATTAATTGATAATAAGGAATTAACCCTAATTGCAAGAACAATTTCTGTATTAATTGGAATGATTTTGAAGCGAGACTGGCAATCCAAAAGTAGCGAACGAATTGATTCAGAGTGAATCTAATTAATTTGAATTGCAAACCGAATATTCAAATTCAACCTAATCGTGAGCGTATTGATAAAAATCGATGGGACAGGGATGCGATTTCAGTCTGAAAATTCGAATGGATTTAAGATCAAGGATTCGATGATTGTGTAAAAACCTTGTGCTCTAATATCAATTCAAAGTCACTAAGATCAAACACAAAGATAATCAAACAAATTTGGTATGTATTGAAAGTGTGGGTGCGTTACCCTTGTTTTGTATATGTTCATCGGTATTATAACGATACAAAAGAGGGGACACATCACTTGATGAAACGAGACACATATACATAATATAGTATTAACATTATTAACCCTTATACATAATTACATGACACTATTAGACATAAGCATACTAATACCTATTTACATAAACGACCCATAAGTTTATGTGTGAGTTGTGATTGGTTTTATCCAACAATTTGAACCCCAAAATACAACTTGCAAGAACAAGTACACAATCTATCCTTATATGGACAAAAAAGTATGATACTTTAAGAGGCCATAACTTGTAAAAAAAATAAACCAAAAGACATGTTTTTTCACCAGAAACTTGTATAGGTGTTCATTAAAATCCATAAGGGGTCACGTCTTAGTTTTTAGTCTAAAACCTCAAACAAAACCGTTTTACCCAAGCTACACCAAAACTGACATTTCTGTAGAGAAAAATGATTCTGAAAATCTTAAATTTGTGATAAAATGACGAGCCCTACATTTTTAGAAATCCCAAACTTATATTCTCATGTGGTGAAAATACTGGAATTTAATAAGATTACTTGCCTCATGGAAACATGTCACAAACACAACCTAACAATCTAATAAAGCTGAAAATACATGAATGTTATACGAGTTAGTTGTCTATTACTTAAGCATAGTGCATGTGTAAATATGGCATATTTAGATGAAAGCCCTGTATGTAGTTAAATTTTCATACATGAGGGTCAATGTTTATCAAGGCCCAAGTAAAACATGACACTAGACACAAGTATATGTAAAACATTATACATACACAGGTATTGTTGCATGAAAATGATATATTTGAGAATATGATCATCAACTAATAAGTAAATAAAATATTGGAAGAACAAACTGACTAGATTAAACACTTGGATGATGTATCATGTATGATTACTATAGCAACATTATAGCTAAAACCATATCCCTAAAGTGTCTAAATATATATGTTAGAACACAAGTCGGATAATCATATCACTTAGGTTGTATCATCACTCTTAGGTAAGTCTTCACATCCCCTTTCTACTTATTTTATAACTTTGGGGGAAACACATACTAGTGTTTACAAACACATTTTGACCCGAGATCAATTGTATTACATGAGTTATTCGAGCATCGGACACTAAATCCCCAGTACTATAATCATTAGTTTTGGGTTAAGCCATGGTGTATATGAGTAGATCTATTTTGGTTGACACCCTTTTTCATGGTTGGTCACGCCAACTAGTGCGCAATGACAAATGGTTGCGTATTATCCAGATTCATTTAAATGTTTGCGATGGAAAATTGGTGGGGTATTCATTATATTCAGTCAAATTTTGGGTATAGGCTCATAGTAATTACAATACACATATCTATGTTAATCTTAACCGATAACATGAACACATTGGCTCGGTAAATACAAATTCAATTTTCAATGTCCTAAACCCGTGAACTCACTAAGGTTTCATTAAAATTTTTATGTATGTTTTTTCAGGTAATTAAAATTCAAGGAAGTCAAGGGTCGTAGCAAATGCATGTTAAGAGTCCAGCTAGACAAATGGTCTTAGTACCATGTTTTATGTCAAGTGTTGTTTAAGTAAATGTAACTGTTTTAAGATAAGTTTTTGTAATAACTATATGATGTGTGTTTTAAAATTCATTTAGTGTGTCATTTGCTTTATCCATATTATATGAATCACCATGAACGTTGCATCCTGTGTTTCCACCTTAGCGGGGTGTGACACGAACATTAACGCTCAAGCAGTCTTCCTCTTACGACCTGTGACAGCTCTAAAGTATGTTTTTCTTTGGCACAACTTCACAGACCACATGAGAACACCCATACATTCCTTTACGGTCAATAAAACCTACTCATCAGAAATGATATGGTCAGCCCAACCCTTTGACTATTTCTATATCAAAAGTTTTAGTCCCTCAGCTTTAGTTGATCTAATGAATGTATTGTGAGTATCCATACTCACCCGTTGATACATGTGATTTTTAGAAAATGATATTACAAAAGACACACTAGAATACTTAGAGAGTTGTCATCCATGTGAAATATGAGTAGATAATGGCCTGCACTAATTGAGACATGTACGATGTAAGCGATCAGGTAAGTATCGCTACTTGGAGAGATGGATCACATTATGTAACGCCCCAAAATCCGAATGTTAATATTTGTCGTGTGTTCCTATATGACACATCATAAAATAAATAACTAGGCTATTTAACCTAGTTAAGGGTATGGTCAAAAGTATTAAATGATGAAGGTAGTGTCAGTTATGTTTTAAAGGCAAACCCGAGGGGCTAAAGTGGAACAAATGAAAGTTTCTTACTAATTAAAAGATCAACACACACACACAAACACACATACGTGTGTGTTCGTGAAGCTTCAGGAGCTCTCAAGAGCTCCAAACCCTAACTCACTTAAATCACCAAATTGAAGGGTGAATCGAAGCTCAAATTTAAGAAGGAACACGGATTAATGATCACCTTCACGAGGGGATCATAAGGTATGTCTTAAATCTAAGATTTGTGATCATGTGTGAAGTGGGTTATGTTCAAATCCGTGAGTTAATATGAAATTGATCATGTACAAGGGTTAGAATCATCGTATAGAACATGGGTTACGTATGGTTTGTGTTAATTTGATGATTAGAGGAGAAACCCGTTAGTTAGGGTGAAGATGATGACTAGAATCACCACCCATGTCCGAGTCTTGTTGAAAGATTGATGTATTATGTGGGTATGATGAATACTTGTTAGATGAATTAGGAGAAATATGATGATAATATGTTTGATGTTTATTTTGGAATGATCCATGATGGTTAGTAGTAGGTTTTGATGGGTTATGTATGAGTTTAGAAGATTTATGCATGAATTAGTTGTACGTTATGCTTAAAAGGTGGTACGTACATCAAGTGTATGATAAAATGTATATAGTGTCGTCCGTATAGTCGATTATGATGTTACGGGTATATGTTGATAAGTCGATAGTTACATATGGTTAATAGTTGACTTTTGAAAGTCAACAAGTATAAGAAACATGATTTAACTCGTTGTGGTAAAAGCAGGATTATAGGAAGTCGTTTGGGCATGTTATGTTAATATGCGTTAATTGTGATTACATGATGATGTACATGTGTTGGAAAGGATATGAAGTTGATTATATGTTTTATTCTTGTTAGAAATGACTAAGGAAAGTTAAGTGTGAAATATGCGATTGATATGATTGTTAACATGTACAAATGAGTATGCTAATAAGAGCGTGATTTCGATGAAATGAAAGTATAGGAATCACGACGAGACGGACTCAAGCATGAGGTGTTAACGGGTCAAGAAGAGGCGAGGAATCGGATACGAGCATGGACGCATAAGGTAAGTGATTCCTGTAATCACTTCTTATGTTCGATTAAGTAATATGGTATTTTAATTAACTAAACATGATGGTTGATGTCAAATATGTGCCGTAGTCTTTCGTCGTAAATGATGGGATTAAGGTTGACCAAAATGCCCTTGATGGGTATTTTGGGCAAACGATCTTAAAAGTAGTTTAGAAACAAGTTATTCGATTCGTGTAATGTTTTGGTCAAGTGTGAAAGTGAGGAGTATGGTTTTGTAAGTCAGAAACATTTTAATGCGCAATTACCCTTAACGGGTCAAAATAAGCTTTTGAGCGAAAACGGGTGGAATAAGATGTAAGGTATCCGGGAATGAATCATTTATGACAAACGACCTTGAAATTATTAATTCATATGAAGTTAATGTCAAACCAACAAGTTATGTTGCTAAATGCATGAACGGGACAAAATTTGGTAAAAAGGGTAATTAGCCGAAGGCTAAAAGTCCCAAATTTTGGTAGTCCAAATATTGTATTTTCACTCCATGTGATGGGGGATTAAATTACGATCACGTAGGAAAAAGAATCGGGTAAAACGGATCAAAAATGAGAGAGTTATGCTCGTTTCTGTAAAACCGGATCGCGCTAGGAATCTGCAGCAACTAGCTGCAACTTTCTGTTAAAATGAGGGGCTCGCGTAGCGCGACTGGCATTGGCGCTACGCCAGCATGTGTCAGTTTCGCAAAAATTCGTTTTTTATCAGTTTATGCAATGCAAACCCGTCTGAACCGTTTTTAAAGGCGTATAAGCTAAGAATGACTAATTTATCCCTTGTTTTATGGAAAGTAGATACGTATGAAGGTATGTATGTATGTATGTATGTATGTATGTATGTGTGTATGAATATAAGTGGTATGTATGAATGAATGTATGTGTGTATGTATGCAAGTAGGTATATATGAGCGTATGTACGTATGTAGGCATGCGTGAAGATATGAATGTATGTATGTATGTAGGTGTGAATGTAGGTAGTATGTGTATATATATATATATATATATATATATATCCAAGTGAGTATGTACGAATGTATACACGTAGGTAGGGTTGTGTGAAGGCATGTAATAGGTATGTATGTAGGCATGTATGTATGTATGTAGGTATGCACGTATGTAGGCACGTATATATGAATGTATGTACGTATGTATATAAGTAGTTATGTGTGAACGGATGTATATATATGTAAGTATGTATGAAAGTATATACACATGTATTCATAGAAATTGAGTATTGACGATAATAATAGTGTGCCTTGTGAACGAAGTGTAACGCAGGTACAACGAGAAAGTCTCACCACGGATTGTATGACTAGATGGAAAGCTGGGATGTAAAGAGTTAACAGAACGAAATGTAAACGTGAATAGATCTTGTATGTTTATAATGCATACTAATGTTATGAATTTTATGTGGTGAACGCAGGTAGTACGAGTCATGAGGATCATCAAGGATTAGATATCGAGGATCGAGTCACAAGTTAGATTGTACAGGAGTGTTAGAGTACGTAATTGAGCGAAGCTCAGTTATGTTTTCTTATTGTAAATAAGTTCACTAAATGTATTTATTGAGAAAGAGTTAACTTTAAAAAAAAAGAATTTAAGTACGTCAAGATGTTTATAATGAAAGAAAATTTTATGCTACGAATTTCCGCTGCGACTTTTGTCAAATACGTATTAGGGTGTAATAAGTTGGTATCAGAGCCCTGGTTTGAGGCAATCAAGTACGAGAAGGTAAGTACTTGAACTCAAACTTGTGTGCTCTTGAGATAAGAAACCCGTACAATCTAAGACTCAATCAAGATCCAAAGGTAAAAGCTAATGCAAGTATGTACTTAAGTATACGTATGAAGAAACTGACGGTTTTGTATGTGCAAGGTAAGCATAAGTGTTTGAAGATGATGATCTGTGAATGCAGTCTAGGATGAATACTAAGGCAGGCAAAGAGGTAATAAGCCAAATTTGAATACAGGTACAAAAAGTCGATATGTGGGTATGTGTAACAGTAAAATTCATTAAGAGAAGGAAAATGTTGAATGAAGGAT
The DNA here is from genome assembly GCA_030545235.1 of Helianthus tuberosus. Lineage (NCBI taxonomy): Eukaryota > Viridiplantae > Streptophyta > Magnoliopsida > Asterales > Asteraceae > Helianthus > Helianthus tuberosus. The sequence continues at coordinate 15,866 of JARYGA010050363.1, read as the reverse complement.
AATGATAGTATAGTAATGAAGTACTGAAAGAAATACACGCGCCGAAACCTAAGTCTACGGACATAAGGTGACAATTACATGAAGGCACGAAACTACTATGTGGATTGTGTACCTGGCCAGTACACGAGAAACGTATGACGTTCGTGAGATCATGATAATTGTTACAGGTATGTCCGGTAGAGTTGGGTAGCAGGCGGGCGTGTGGGTGAAATGGGAAGTAAGACTCTCGGGAAATTGAGAGTACTATGTAAGAATGAAAAACATGCCTGATAAGAATGAAGAATGTTGAATCTGTGATTAAGTGCGGATCAACAAGATATGAATAATATGTTTGAATCCGTGAGACGGATTCAGGGAATGAAAGGTATGAATGCAATGTTTGAATCCGTGAGACGGATTCAAGGATGAAAGGCATGGATGATATGTTTGAATCCGTGAGACGGATTCAAGGATGAGAGGCATGAATAATATGTTTGAATCCGCGAGAAGGATTCAAAATGCAGAAGTAATGAAAGGCATGAAAGTAATGTTTGAATCCGTAAGGCGGATTCAATGAATGAAAAAGCATGAATGATGCGTCTGAATCCGTGAGACAGGTTTAAAAATATAAAAAGATGAAATTAATCTGTATAAGAAGATGTCGACAGTTTGACCATGATTGAGTCGAACGGGTCATAGAAATAAGTATAAAGTAAAAGGTGATAGTATAATAGATGAAGTTCTGTATAAGTTACATGTTAGATGTGTTAGTAATTGACTCTTAGAAGTCAGAATGATGACGGGCTGTGACCCGAAGAATAACTTAAGTAGGGGCGGGAATGGTAAGTTTGGTAAGAAATATTGAAACAATGTAATAAGGTCTTTGCAAGTAAGCATGAATAGAAGGAAGTACAAGCGTGTATTTCAGTTGGTGAAATGATTAATAGAATGAAAGGATTGCATGTAAGAAATAGAATGTGTGGTACGTTATAGTAGGTACGTAGGAAATTGTAGAAGAGTATCGGTGGGTAAGCACCTAGTGTAATGAATGTTTGAATGACATATGCTAACCGCCGATGTTGTTGATGTGCACGAGCGGAAGCTCATTACACGGATGAATGAAACATGGCCTGTACGGCTAGAACTCGAGGAAAAGATGGTCGATCTGGGTTGCAGGTCGTTGGTTTGAGAAATGAAAAAGAGGTTAGTAAAATGTTTAACTCATGGTTGGATAGATATGAACTAGTATGACACATTTATATACGTAAATTAAGTAATGCATAAAGTGAAAGCAATAGTAATGAGGAAAGAATGAAATGATTTAAAGGTAACGTAAAGGTATGCAAGTAACAAGTAATTGTAGAAAACGTAGAATAAGGTTAACGTTAGAGTTAAGCACGTAGGGTGACTATGAAATAGTAGTCTTGTGGTGGTAACAAAACAAAAGTCAAATGTTATACAGAGTATGTAGAGAATGTAATTTTTAAGAGATGAGATGAAAATATTAGATCCATTAAGAACGGATCATGTTAAAGGTTGGAAGAGTATGTGTATTGACCGTTATTGACAGGTCAAGGAAATGAAAATGAAAATGATATATGAAAGTATGATCAGGAAAGTATGGACTTGTTTGGAAAAAGTCAATTGTTTGAATAGTTTATGAATCGAGAATGTATAGCTACCCATTAGTATGATGTATTAGGTAAAGTTAAACATATATGAGTATATACAAATTTCAATGCAAGATCGTATAGTCGATGAAAACATTATGAATGTTGAAATAAACAAATGGGAATGTTAGTAATGGGATGTTGGAATGGTTTCAAGTAAGTAAAAAGGTATTTAATGCATATGATATACGAGTATTAGAGTGATGAATGAACCATTAGCTATGAAGGCTGTTAGGAATTAGCGTTAATAGTGAAAGCGACACTAATAAGAACTCCGGAACGGGTTCTTTAATAAAGAAGATAGTCGTTGTGATGGGCTAGCGGTAGTGATGATGGACATAGAGAAGAATTAATTAGTGTTAAATAGAGGTAAGAAAGGTTTCGGGGACGAAACCTCAATTAAGGGTGGTAGACTTGTAACGCCCCAAAATCCGAATGTTAATATTTGTCGTGTGTTCCTATATGACACATCATAAAATAAATAACTAGGCTATTTAACCTAGTTAAGGGTATGGTCAAAAGTATTAAATGATGAAGGTAGTGTCAGTTATGTTTTAAAGGCAAACCCGAGGGGCTAAAGTGGAACAAATGAAAGTTTCTTACTAATTAAAAGATCAACACACAAACACACATACGTGTGTGTTCGTGAAGCTTCAGGAGCTCTCAAGAGCTCCAAACCCTAACTCACTTAAATCACCAAATTGAAGGGTAAATCGAAGCTCAAATTTAAGAAGGAACACGGATTAATGATCACCTTCACGAGGGGATCATAAAGTATGTCTTAAATCTAAGATTTGTGATCATGTGTGAAGTGGGTTATGTTCAAATCCGTGAGTTAATATGAAATTGATCATGTACAAGGGTTATAATCATTGTATAGAACATGGGTTACGTATGATTTGTGTTAATTTGATGATTAGAGGAGAAACCCGTTAGTTAGGGTGAAGATGATGACTAGAATCACCACCCATGTCCGAGTCTTGTTGTAAGATTGATGTATTATGTGGGTATGATGAATACTTGTTAGATGAATTAGGAGAAATATGATGATAATATGTTTGATGTTTATTTGGGAATGATCCATGATGGTTAGTAGTAGGTTTTGATGGGTTATGTATGAGTTTAGAAGATTTATGCATGAATTAGTTGTACGTTATGCTTAAAAGGTGGTACGTACATCAAGTGTATGATAAAATGTATATAGTGTCGTCCGTATAGTCGATTATGATGTTACGGGTATATGTTGATAAGTCGATAGTTACATATGGTTAATAGTTGACTTTTGAAAGTCAACAAGCATAAGAAACATGATTTAACTCGTTGTGGTAAAAGCAGGATTATAGGAAGTCGTTTGGGCATGTTATGTTAATATGCGTTAATTGTGATTACATGATGATGTACATGTGTTGGAAAGGATATGAAGTTGATTATATGTTTTATTCTTGTTAGAAATGACTAAGGAAAGTTAAGTGTGAAATATGCGATTGATATGATTGTTAACATGTACAAATGAGTATGCTAATAAGAGCGTGATTTCGATGAAATGAAAGTATAGGAATCACGACGAGACGGACTCAAGCATGAGGTGTTAACGGGTCAAGAAGAGGCGAGGAATCGGATACGAGCACGGACGCATAAGGTAAGTGATTCCTGTAATCACTTCTTATGTTCGATTAAGTAATATGGTATTTTAATTAACTAAACATGATGGTTGATGTCAAATATGTGCCGTAGTCTTTCGTCGTAAATGATGGGATTAAGGTTGACCAAAATGCCCTTGATGGGTATTTTGGGCAAACGATCTTAAAAGTAGTTTAGAAACAAGTTATTCGATTAGTGTAATTTTTTGGTCAAGTGTGAAAGTGAGGAGTATGGTTTTGTAAGTCAGAAACATTTTAATGCGCAATTACCCTTAACGGGTCAAAATAAGCTTTTGAGCGAAAACGGGTGGAATAAGATGTAAGGTATCCGGGAATGAATCATTTATGACAAATGACCTTGAAATTATTAATTCATATGAAGTTAATGTCAAACCAACAAGTTATGTTGCTAAATGCATGAATGGGACAAAATTTGGTAAAAAGGGTAATTAGCCGAAGGCTAAAAGTCCCAAATTTTGGTAGTCCAAATATTGGATTTTCACTCCATGTGATGGGGGATTAAATTACGATCACGTAGGAAAAAGAATCGGGTAAAACGGATCAAAAATGAGAGAGTTATGCTCGTTTCCGTAAAACCGGATCGCGCAAGGAATCTGCAGCAACCAGCTGCAACTTTCTGTTAAAATGAGGGGCTCGCGTAGCGCGACTGGCAGTGGCGCTACACGAGCATGTGTCAGTTTCGCAAAAATTCGTTTTTTATCAGTTTATGCAATGCGAACCCGTCTGAACCGTTTTTAAAGGCGTATAAGCTAAGAATGACTAATTTATTCCTTGTTTTATGGAAAGTAGATACGTATGAAGGTATGTATGTATGTATGTATGTATGTACGTATGTATGTATGTATGTATGTATGTATGTATGTATGTGTGTATGAATATAAGTGGTATGTATGAATGAATGTATGTGTGTATGTATGCAAGTAGGTATATATGAGCGTATGTACGTATGTAGGCATGCGTGAAGATATGAATGTATGTATGTATGTAGGTGTGAATGTAGGTAGTATGTGTATGTATATATATATATATATATATCCAAGTGAGAATGTACGAATGTATACACGTAGGTAGGGTTGTGTGAAGGCATGTAATAGGTATGTATGTAGGCATGTATGTATGTATGTAGGTATGTACGTATGTAGGCACGTACATATGAATGTATGTACGTATGTATATAAGTAGTTATGTGTGAACGGATGTATATATATGTAAGTATGTATGAAAGTATATACACATGTATTCATAGAAATTGAGTATTGACGATAATAATAGTGTGCCTTGTGAACGAAGTGTAACGCAGGTACAACGAGAAAGTCTCACCACGGATTGTATGACTAGATGGAAAGCTGGGATGTAAAGAGTTAACAGAACGAAATGTAAACGTGAATAGATCTTGTATGTTTATAATGCATATTAATGTTATGAATTTTATGTGGTGAACGCAGGTAGTACGAGTCATGAGGATCATCAAGGATTAGAGATCGAGGATCGAGTCACAAGTTAGATTGTACGGGAGTGTTAGAGTACGTAATTGAGCGAAGCTAAGTTATGTTTTCTTATTGTAAATAAGTTAACTAAATGTATTTATTGAGAAAGAGTTAACTTTAAAAAAAAAGAATTTAAGTACGTCAAGATGTTTATAATGAAAGAAAATTTTATGCTACGAATTTCCGCTGCGAATTTTGTCAAATACGTATTAGGGTGTAACACATTATCAGTGAAAGTGTCATGCATCCCTACAAAAACTACTCAACTGGCCCAAATTGTTAAGCGAAAAATGAGTGTAAACGTCCAATCAAATCAGCTACAAAGGTTAGTGACCTCATAATAATATGTTATCAGCATGTTCAAGCACATAACAAGTGACTAGAGCCCCACTATAAACCAATAAGGATGTAAAGAGACACACTAAGTGGTTCCGAATTGTAACACCCCAAATTCCGTACGTCGTATTATAATATTAAAACTTTAATGTTTGGATGATAAGAAATGGTAAGTATAGATTTTTACCATTTTCTAAGTTTTATAAACTATGGAAAGTTTAAAGCATATGTGCACATGAAGTTAACCGAGTTTGTATGTAAAATGAAATAAATGCCATGTTTTAAAAGATAGAGGAATTAAAATGAAAAATGTTATAAATTAAATACTTGACAAAAATTAGTCAGTGTTTGGTGGAGGGTGTGCGATCGAGAGAAGGGGCAGTGGAAGAACAAAACCTTAAACAACCTAAATTCATCAAATTGAAAGGGGAATTGAGGACTAATTGAATGCATGAACCAAGAATGTTGATCCCGTAAGCGTTTCTAACATCAAGTAAGTCAAATTTTGTGGTTTAAGTAAAGTTTGATGAAGTGGCTTTGTGAAAGTTGTGATTATATATGAAATTTAGGATGAATATGTGTTAGAATCACCTTATGAACTGGAATATGCTAGAATTTCATATTATCTTGATGTTTATATGTAAACCCACTTGTATGTAATAATGCTTTGAAATGTTGATGAAATGTGTGTTAAATTAGTTGTAGATTTTGTATGGGAAGATGATTATGGTAGATTGATGTTATATGAACCTGAGTTAGAAAGAAAATTATGTGAAAATGTTGTATATAATGACCTTGATAGGAAATGGTATGAATGTGCTTGAGATACTTGTACACTAGGCTTGGTAGATGGTACGCACACCAGGTGTTTGATGAAATGCATAGGTGAAATAATCGGATGAGATTTGATGTAAACAAAGAATGAATATGTATAGAAAGAGATGATGATTGTACGTGGTAGTGAAATAACATGAGAAGTGTGCCTTGAACGTGATTCATGTAGAAGTTTTGGTTTTTGCTTGTATGATGCGGTGATAGTATTGATTTGGAAGTTTTTTTTTGGCACATGAATGAAATTTAGGTGAATGCGGTAGTAAGTGTCTTAACACATGGGAAATAAAATGCATTTGTGATCATTAGTATAATCTAGAATAACAATATGAATATATGTTTGTTAGTTTAGAAGTGTGTATGATGGACACTTGACTTTTGAAAGTCAACAGTGTAGGAGTGTCATGGGTGAGCCTTAGGACACAATTGTATGAGGATAGAACATATGAGTTATGTAAGAGCGGATTATGTGTCACGTATGTTGGTAATTAAGTTATGTGGAATTGGAACGAGGTGATTATTAGTACGTGTCTTATTTATGTGATAATTGACTAATGAAAGTCAAGTATAGTATGGTCTGAATATGAGATGAATGAATGTATGTATGCTCATATATGCTAATCAAGTTATGATGAACGTGACGACATGTATGGATTGGAGTTATCTCAACATGGACACAAGCATGGAAGGGCAACGGGTCAAGGGTAAACAAGGAAGCTATGCATGAACTCGGACGCACAAGGTAAGTATTCCCGGACTCCCTCTTTGGTAATTAAGAGATTATTTGTATGATAATTGATAGTAGTTATGTTGAAATGTGTTTTTAATGATGATATCAAGAAACGGAATCACTTCTTAGTTTGTTTAAGTAAAGTAGCATTCTAGTTAATTAAGTATGATGTTTGAAGTCAATTATGGATTTGGTTGAATGAAATCGATGATTTTCGCTAAGTAGATCTAATGGGTCAAAATGATGTCTTGTTGTTATAACGGAATGAAGCGTAAGAAATGGCTACGGTATTATAACCGGGTAATGGGTAGAATTGCACATAAGTACGCTAACCAGGAAATGGAGACATGGATTAATAGTCGAAAGACTCGGTTGTGAGTTATGACTAATGGGTGAACAATTCCGTGAATGGAACTTGGGCTAACAAAGTTTGATTTCATATAATTGAATAAAATGAATGAGTTTAACGCATACCGGGTATCGGGTGCGTAAGCCCCAAGTACGAAACTCTGGATAATGTAAAAGTATTATGGTTATAATGTTCATGTAAGTTTTGGGTTAAAACAAATGAGTCGTTTGATGAAAACATGAACGGGTCGAACAATTCGTAAATGAATAATAAGTTGAAAACGTATAAGTTAAGAATTTCCTTAACCCGGATGTTGGATTTCAAGTTCACATGATAGAATGTTAATTTGCGATCATGTAGGAAGAAACAGGAGGTTAAACGGGTAAACGGTTTAAAATGTAACAACCCGCACTTTCGTGCGTTGTTACTACTCGATATACTCGTTACGGCTAGCACCAGAGATTCGGATCATAATGTAACTATATCGCATACATCGCTATTCGAAGGATAATCGCATATTTTTGCAATATATTATAGCTACATCATATCACAAACACTAACACTCACGATGACATTGAGTGAGGACCTATTCTACCCTCCTCGGTGGTCGTGATGTGTCGAAACGCAGACAACTAACGCTAACAAAGACTCTCGGGTGAGTGCTATAGCTCCAGTCGTCGTGACGATGATGATAATACGAGTGAGTGGTACCCCGTCAGTCATTGTGGCATAACACACAATAATGTTCATGATGACATCGAGAAAGGACCTATACTACCCTCCTTGATGACCGTGAAACGTCGCTAGTAATCGCACACTCGAAACGAAAACCGATTGTTATATCGAAACTTAGAAATATGGATACGTAAATACGACCCCTAGTGATATATAAATATATATAATAATAATATAAAGTAACTATAGAAAGCACGTACTCCAAAAACTATCGCAACGCTCAAAAACGGAGAAATCCCCCGCGCCGGAGTGTCCATCCGAATGGACAGCCTCATCCGAACGGATGGGCCATCCGAACCAGTAACCCTCAAGCTCTTCTGTTGCCTATAAATAGTGTGTCACATCACTGGAACACTGATGTGACAGCTCTCACTCGACCAAACATGCTTCAGGACCCTTTTCTCTCGATTCCTCGCGATTCCGGTAAGATTTCAACCTAAAACTTGTACTTCTATGATCTACACGCAATTCTACATCATTCTGTCTTTTAAAACTCAATTTCTAACCGTGAAATCTACTGATTGAGGTGTTTTAAGGTGATGTCACCAAGAGTTCATAAGAACTTCAAAGTGTGACCTCATCCCACCATAAACGACTTAGATCTGGGTGATTTCCACATGTTTTTATAACAATCTCACCTAAAAAATATATGTATTTGATCAAGAACTGAACAAATTCGGGATTAAACATGAGAAACCGTCAAGAACGGCCAGATCTGATGGAACGGGGTGGTTCCCGGCCGTTAGAACGGGTCGAAACTGATGAAATATCATTGTTTAAAATGATATCGCAACACCTCAGTGAAACCACACGCATTTCTTCCGAAAACACTCGAAAACAGTTAATCGGAACGCAAAAACAGACGTGTTATCCGACCAGATAACATGTCATCCGAACGGACCACATGCCATCCGATCGGATAGCATGTCATCCGATCGGATAGCATGTCATCCGATCGGATAGCATGTCATCCGACCGGATGACTGTCATCCGATCCGGATAATATGTCATCCGATCCGAGCACATGTCATCCGATCCGAGCACATGTCATCCAATCCGAGCACATGTCATCCGATTCGAGCACATGTCATCCGATCCGGACACGTGTCATCCGATCCGAACACGTGTCAACCGATCCGAAACCATGTCATCCGATCAGAACCCTTGTCATCCGACCGGATGAGCACCATCCGACGGGACATCAGTCTTTACGATACTATTCCCGTTAGACCGTGCATCGCTTACTATATCATTCAATGTTTAACGCAGACGAACTCCTAACCGATCCAATCAAACTGTGCTCTCGCTAAACACGCATTGTGAGTATACTTGAACCCCTTTTTAATCGCATTTTGGGTGTAACATACGTTTCTAACAAATCGAACTTATTAAATGAATTATTCAATCAATCGAATTATCACTTGCGAATAACTGTTATGCATAGATATACGTGATGCTAGTTGCATATGTGCTAGGGCTTATACTCGCGACGTCCCACCACGACTAGTATAGTACTATTGCGCCCGACGGGGTCTAGTTTGCCGTTGCATATTCGAGCATCGAGGACTTAGTTGGTAGTATCAGCTTTGTGAGTATATATGTCGTGTGTTACGTTTATGCATGTGGAAATTCGCTACACATTTTAATCTATTACGCTCTATATCAAACCTGTATACTCGCCAATACTTTTGTATTGACAAATATTTTAACGTATGTTGCAGGTTAGATCGCAGACTATATCAAATCAAGCTAGGAAGTCTAGAAACTCAACTAAAATCTAGGTTGTCGGATTTGTATTGTTCGAGAGGACAAGAAATCTGTGATAACTTATGTGATTGTATTATTTGTTAGTATGGGATAACGAGTGTATTAAATATTATCGCAATATAGTTGTTATGGATTCTCTTGAGCAATCTGATTCGCCTAGTGTTGCACCCCGATGATTCCGCCATTGGTTGGGGTGTGACAGATTGGTATCAGAGCCATAACTATAGGGAATTAGGCCACACTCGACCTAGTCCGGGTCGACGTCTTAGAAGTTGACCTAGTCTATAGTCTAAGTACCAACAGGCCGACTCGTACGAACCCAGTAGGGTTTGTATCGGGCCTACTTGATACTCTCGATCGAAATTGCTAAAAGCTACAACTTTGTGTGAATACCGCGTACTACAGCTTCACACGAAGAAGCCTTTCCTAAGGCCTGAATACTACCTAGCCTTTCCTAAGGCCAACACAATACACGTGTTTCGAAAATACTCGCATAACGAAACCGAGTGATCCAGTTGAGACCAGGTGTGAAAACCAAGAACTCTCGATAGGATTACTCACTCAGCGCATTTTTCTAGCATGAGAACCTTTCATCGAGTTAGGAGTGACACCCACATCTTGACGAAAGTCTCCATTTCGAAATACTAGTGGAACTCACGAATTTATTCGAAGAGCATAACCACAATTAGGAACGAAGCTGTTAAGTCAGGGGTGAAACCCGTACCTTAATAAGCCGTTCCACTCTCTATAAATTGGTTTTCAAAAAGCTCTCACCAAGGACTCGACTATCACGATAACTCGAGCCACGCAATGACTAGGAAGACGAATGCCATGAGCTGCATCCCAGTGGAAGCATGAAGTCTTCTAGGTCAACGCGCATGCTCGAACTTGTTGAATATAGTTGGGTTACCTTGGGTAGTCGACGCCTAAACACCCAAGGCACTCTATCATACGAACCGCCGATTTTACAAATGGTTGGAACTTATTTACGTTTGCGTATTTTGAAACTTTACGCTTTATCGATTCCTCGAATTAACGATTTTCACTCCCTGTTTATAAACGCACAATTCGCACAGCCATCGCAATCTAAAACGTAACCCAAATGTTCGCAACAAAACTAATGCATAATCTATCTCCTTCGTTCTCGCTTTCTCACCTCAACGCGTCCTCGCTTATTCTAAATCGACCTGTATGTGTATGATTACAAACTACATTTATATAAGTATATATATACGTATAAACAACGAGTCATTGTGTGAGAACTTAGGAACTTCCTGTCTCCTATATGGCTCCTATGTGATTCGCATTACTATTATACTATCGCATCAAGCTTTGAACGCGCTCAATCGCATCGCAAAACTCAAATTATGATCGAATCTCATTCCAAGTCTCTTCCTGTCTAGATGCCTTCCAACGACTCTACCTCGAGACGAACAGCTAGGAGAAGAGCCAAACGAAGCGCCGGTAAGAGGATTGCATCGTTTGTGACCAAGGAAGTGGTCAAGCTCATTCCTCAAATTGCCGCTCGAGTGCACTCTCTCAGCAACTCTCGAGCCTCGGAAGACTCCAAGACGGAAGCGCCGCAATCTGCTTTTCTTTACAAGCACTTCAAAGCCTGTGACCCGATGGAATTCACGGGTGAAGGAGGTGTGACTCAACTACTCCAGTGGTTCGATTCTATCGAAGTTACCCTTCATCAAAGTGGGTGTCCTGATAGTTTCCGTACTACTTGCGCTACCGAAGTATTTCAATCACGAGCACTCGACTGGTGGACCGCCGAACGTAACAAACGTGGGATCTCCGCAGCCTACGCTCTCTCTTGAGATGAGCTTAAAGAGCTCATGAAGAAAGAGTACTGTCCTCCTCACGAGATTCAGAAGTTGGAAGACGAATTTTGGAAAATCAAGCAAGTCGAAAGTGACAACGCTTGCTACACCTCAAGGTTCAAACAGCTTAGCATAATCTGCCCAGGTCAAGTCAACACTTCAGAAAAGGCCATCGCGAAGTACATTCGCGGCTTGCCTGAGTGTGTGGGTGATTTTGTCGAAGCTGCAAGACCTGCTACCATCGAAGAAACCTTCCGCTTAGCCGCAGAAATCAACAACAAACGACTCATGGAAGGGTTTACCTCCAAGAATCCTGTCAAGCAAACTTATCAAGCAATCGCCTTAAATCCTTCAGACGATCCTGTCGATGATTCTCCTGACGAATCTGCTGACGATTCTTCTGACGAATCTGCTAACGATTCTTCTGACGAATCTGCTGCCGATTCTTCTGACGAATCTACCGACGGATCTTCCGACAACTCGGCCAAAGATTCTGCAAGTGAGTCCTCAGACGAATCCTCCAACGACGACACCTCTTCGCAAGACACCGACAAACCCAGCCGCAAACGAAAGACTTAAAGCCCGAACTCATCAACCACCGAACTGCCGCAGCCGAAGCCTCTTCAAGCAGTCCCGGTGTTCCTAAAATGAGCGTACACTGGAGCTCAACCTCAGTGTTACTCATGCACCTATCATCATCCAGTTGGGGCTGACTGTCGCTATTGCAGTAACTGCAACCGTTACGGTCACTTCACCCGCAACTGCCGTATCGAACCGCGAACCTGAGTACAACAACAGCAGCTCCAGCAAAAGTCTTCAACACCAAACATCTAGCAAGCGTAGGATTAAGTTGTAATGATACGGTATTCGACGTTAAATTTCTAAGAATTGAATCTACTACTCGATGTTGCCACTGTGTGTAACGTTAACACTCGCTTTCGTTCTCTCTTCACTCTCTAATCGTCGCACCTAGCCTAGATTCACACACATACTATGTACTATATCACGAAATAATGTGTTTTACCCTTACTACGCTCTTAGAACGAGGTACGATAAACGTGCAAGGAACGATTAATCACGGGTGCACACGGGATTATTTGGGTTAGTGCACGGAGATCGTAGTAAATTCTAAGGTGCCATAAGCGTTACGACGAAGTATGACACCAAACCACGGGATCTAAGTAGTAGGGGTCAAGCAAGGTGTGCTTTATCATACTACCGAAGTTCCGTGAAGAAAGTTCCACGTGGAGTTGAACGTTATTAGACCTATTATACTATTGTGATTATTTTCAACACACTACACTCAATCGCAAGGCGTAACAAACCACATCATCGCGAGACTTGTTGTAAGTCTGCAAACGCAGTGCAATCGCCTCATCGATCGACTCTGGAGAGTCTACCTCGCAGGACAATTGCATCAACGCAAGACTGGTCGTAAGTCTGTAGCAACCAATCTCATCAAGTACATAAACGCTCACGACACTGTCGAGTGAGGACCTATTCTACCCTCCTCGATAGCCGTGATGCGTCGCTACACAACGTAACGTTAAGCTTGTTCGAAACAAAGCTCGGCCAATCACTTATCATGTGTATCTCGCAATCTCTATCGCTTATTATGAGAATCTATATCGCTTTCTGTGTATCAATCTATCCCTGTCACATACCGTTATCTGTGATGTTGTGTAAAGTTAGCACACATGACCTCGCCTCACGAAATAAAGCTCATATGGTTAAAGCAAGGCGTTTTAGTCATATTAGCAGGCTTTCGTGGAAAGAGGCCATGTGGGGTCTGATGTTAGTTAAACTCTGTGGTGGTAATCAATCAAATCGAACCGCATAAAGCGCGCATACCTCCATCGCTTGCAACGCAACAACTGCCGCTTATCAAAATTCGTTTATCATCGCCGTCATTGTTGGTGTTGTGTTATTCGCTTAATCACCTAATCGCTTATCGCTTATCGCTTATCGTGTATAGTCTACCGCTTATTCGCTCGTTTGGTATTCATTACAGTCTGTGTGGTGTTAGTACGCATGACATCGCTTCACGAGGCAAAACTAACTTGGTTAAACGTGGTGTTTCACCATGTTAGCAAACTCTCGTGGAAACGTGCCATGTGGGTTCAAAGTGAGATCTAATAAAAAACGCGTTATTTTCTTATCGCTTATCGCTCGACACCTACCCAGACACGACACATAAGTGTTTTGTGTCGTCAGGCTACTCGCGCACGCTGTTGTAGCTACGTTCGCAATTCAACTCGCCGGCTTAACCTATTCGATTCTATCTTATACTCGGTATGACTTTCTATCGATTGGACCAAGTGAGCGCAATCCTATCCGTGTCGTATCGGTGCACATGACACCGCCTCACGAAACGGAAGTAATATGGGAGAAACATGGTGGATACGCCGCTGGTACTTCCTATATATAAATGTTTTAATCATATTAACGAACTTCCGTGGGAAGGTGCCAAGTGGGGCTCGATGCTAAATTATCTTTTCAAACGGGTAAAACTGATTTTTATAAAAATTTTGATTTAAAACCGGTGGACAAGTGAAGTTTTTTCCACGACGTGGAGATAACATCGAATCAGCTTAACTCCATGTCCAAGAAAAGTTTCATAAAGTCCAGTTTTCCTTAAAGCTTTTACAACGTCAAAACGAAATCCTTCTTACGACATTGGTTCGACATCGAGTTCAGCTTGAACCCATGTCATAGGAGAGTTTTCGTAACCCAGTTTTCATTTCCGAATTCCTTAGAATGTGTAAAACCTAAACTGCCTTGCAACGTTGGTTAGCATCGACTCAGTGGCCATACGTTAAAAGGAAATTTTTCGAGATTTTCATCCAAAATTCCTTTTGAATATCTAAAAACGAACGCTTCTTGTAATGCTGGTTAACGATCGACTCAGTTAATTCTACGTCATGAGAAACCTTTCAAGTTCCTTAAAAATTTCAATCGCATCGAACTAACGAATTCTCCGCGACGCGAGGTACTTTGGAATGCCAACTCGTGGGATATTACTTTTGTCTTTACGTCGCCTTCTCGCCATCGCAATCGATATCTCTTATTCGAAAAGCTCTCGCCGGTCAACTCACGGTCAAATCACTCGCTGTATCGCTACTTATACAGGATCAACTCTCAAAAGTCTACCTGTTGGATTAATTTCGAGACGAAATTTCCTAAAGCAGGGGAGACTGTAACAACCCGCACTTTCGTGCGTTGTTACTACTCGATATACTCGTTACGCCTAGCACCAGATATTCGGATCATAATGTAACTATACCGCATACATCGCTATTCGAAGGATAATCGCATATTTTCGCAATATATTATAGCTACATCACATCACAAACACTAACACTCACGATGACATTGAGTGAGGACCTATTCTACCCTCCTCGGTGGCCATGATGTGTCGAAACGCAGACAACTAACGCTAACAAAGACTCTCGGGTGAGTGTTATAGCTCCAGTCGTCGTGACGATGATGACAATACGAGTGAGTGGTACCCCGTCAGTCATTGTGGCACAACACACAATAACGTTCATGATGACATCGAGAAAGGACCTATACTACCCTCCTTGATGACCGTGAAACGTCGCTAGTAATCGCACACTCGAAACGAAAACCGATTGTTATATCAAAACTTGGAAATATGGATACGTAAATACAACCCCTAGTGATATATAAATATATATAATAATAATAATAATAATAATATAAAGTAACTATAGAAAGCACGTACTCCAAAAACTACCGCAACGCTAAAAAACGGAGAAATCCCCCGCGCTGGAGTGGCCATCCGAATGGACAGCCTCATCCGAACGGATGGGCCATCCGAACGGATGGGCCATCCGAACGGATGGGCCATCCGACCCAGTAACCCTCCAGCTCCTCTGTTGCCTATAAATAGCGTGTCACATCACTGGAACAGTGATGTGACAGCTCTCACTCGACCAAACATGCTTCAGGACCCTTTTCTCTTGATTCCTCGCGATTCCGGTAAGATTTCAACCTAAAACTTGTACTTCTATGATCTACACTCAATTCTACATCATTCTGTCTTTTAAAACTCAATTTCTAACCGTGAAATCTACTGATTAAGGTGTTTTAAGGTGATGTCACCAAGAGTTCAAATGAACTTCAAAGTGTGACCTCATCCCACCATAAACGACTCAGATCTGGGTGATTTCCACATGTTTTTATAACAATCTCACCTAAAAAATATATGTATTTGATCAAGAACTGAACGAATTCGGGATTAAACATGAGAAACCGTCAAGAACGGCCAGATCTGATGGAACGGGGTGGTTCCTGGCCATTAGAACGGGTCGAAACTGATGAAATATCATTGTTTAAAATGATATCGCAACACCTCAGTGAAACCATACGTATTTCTTCCTAAAACACTCGAAAACAGTTAATCGGAACGCAAAAACAGACGTGTTATCCGACCAGATAACATGTCATCCGAACGGACCACATGCCATCCGAT
>JARYGA010050362.1:0-32165 GCA_030545235.1 Helianthus tuberosus | reverse complement strand
AAATACTAAATCACTTAGGCTGGAGGGCGTGGTATGTAACAACCCGCATTTTCGCGTCCGTTACTCTCGTTACGGCTGATTCGGATCATAATGTGAACTATATCGCTTACTACGATTCATCGCATATTTTCGCACTACATCGCTTATTTTAGCACGCTATATTGCACTTCACAACACTTACGCTTACGATGCTTTCGCTTACACTATTACATCATGTGAGTATCTAAAATACTTGCTCACTCTCGCAACAACGCAACGCACCTCAAAACGCGGTTACGTATACATACATATATATATATATATATATAGGGAGCCGCTAGAATGAGAACCACCACGAGTTATGAGAACCACGAGAACCGCGCCCCGCGGGTGGCCGTTGACCACGAAATTTTTTTTACACCTAGATCCGTATATTTTAAGACCGGGTGTAAATTTTGGGTTCAAACGGCGCGCCCGAGGGGGTAGTTTTTTACGCCCAAAGTTTGGTTAAAAAAAATTAAAAAAATTAAAAAAACCCAAACTTTGGGCGTAAAAAACTACCCCCTCGGGCGCGCCGTTTGAACCCAAAATTTACACCCGTTCTTAAAATATACGGATCTAGGTGTAAAAAAAATTTCGTTGTCAACGGCCACCCGCGGGGCGCGGTTCTCGTGGTTCTCATAACTCGTGGTGGTTCTCATTCTAGCGGCCCCCTATATATATATATAGAGAGAGAGAGAGAGAGGGGGGGGGGATTAGGATCAAGAGTGAACTTAGTGAACTAATCTTGGCCCTTGATTATTTTTTTTAGATTAAAAGGGTAAGATTGACATTACTCAAGTATGTTTAATTAAAATAACTTAATTCTCTCATCTCTTAACTCTCTCTCTCTCTCTTTCACAGTTTTAATTATTTCTCCATTATTTCTTTATCAATAGATTTTGTTTAATTTTAACTTGAATATTGTTTTTCTTTTATTATCCATATATATAGATATCATAATACATTGTTGTTAACTTTTTATAATTTTCAATAAGCATTAAAAATTTTCTCTGAGACTGAAATTGTAATTATTTTTGGGCATTAATTTTTTTTTTTTTTGAATATGTGATGAAGTTAGTTATTTTTTAATACATGTGATATGTTTCATTTTCATTAATTTCATAATTTTTATATGAATCTACTCGTGTGCATGCCTAATATACTATATGTTGTTAATATACACATATGTAACCATTTCTGAATATAATACACAGGTGTATAAAAGACTGTACGTATGTGTATAAACTAACAGTTGTGTATCTTGTATAAACTGATAATTAGCGAGACTGTACACATGTGTATAAACTAACAGCGGTGTATATTGTATAAACTGATACTAGCGAGACTGTACACATGTGTATATACTAACAACTATGTATCTTGTATATACATAAACTAACGAGATTTTAGTGATTTTGATTATATTGTTTAATAAATGCAATTTACAAAAGACACAAATACCCTTCTGTCATTTATTTTAAAGGGGAGTTACAACATTATAATTACAATCTTGTCATTGTTCAAAAATCTCTAGATGTTGTAATCCAATGGCCTAGATTAGTTCACGCAGTTCACTCTCAACCTAGTGTTCACTCTAGAACCCTACCCTACCCTATATATATATATATATATATGCTATTTATGTTTAAATGTATTAAAACTCGCTTAAAACGCTCCAGCAAGATAAATCGAGACACTAAAAGGCAACGCAACACACCACTTAATACCTTGCTAAAATACTTTAAGTACTCGACCTAATTAACGCAACAACACGCATCAAACGAACATCCGACACGTGAAACTGGAATTATTTGCATTAAACAGGTCCCTTCATACGAAGCCAACAGTTTCGTACGAAGGCAGCCAGCTTTGTATAGGACTTCCAGCTCTCTCTATAAATACCTAGCCCTCCCTTTCATTCTCCATTTGGCTGCCACACTTTCAAGAACACCCTCTACTCGCCTCCTCTCTATTTTTCAGGTAAGAACCGTTGTTTTTATACAAAATACAACGATTTCCACCATGATTTTTCACAAGTTTATCTCTGATTTCATCTAAACTTCTTTCTTTTTACAAAAACCTTCATCTTTTTCATCAAAACTTTTGCTTTTGTTACGGATTTACACTTAACCGAGTGTATTGGGCTTAGCTTTGGCTTTCCAACTTAGAAATCTGATGATTTCACACTCACCAAGTGTTTAGTCCATGGAAAAGTGCTTTAAACTCGATTTTTGCACTAAAACGGACCAAAAACAGACATATATTTCGTTCACTGAGTAGTGGGACGAAGTGGTGTCGAACCCGTCATAAAAAGGACTCGAAAACACATTCGATTCAGGCGAAAACACAGATCCAGGTGCTCAAAGACGCTGAACAATAGCTTGTACGAAGCTGGACTGGCTTGTACGAAGCTCTGGCCTCGTACGAAGGCACCGGGTTCATGCGAAAGCACTGCCTTCGTACGAAGCTCCCTTCGTACAACTCAGCCCATTTTCCTACATGTGACTAAAACGCTCAAAACACCTCTCCGGCTCTAGGTTTAATCGGTAGCTTAAGGCTGGAGGGATGAACACTCGATTTCCCGAAGACAAACGCGAAGAACACTCGATTTTGGACACGGAAACAAGCGACACGTACGAAGACCCACCTTCGTACGAAGGCACCACTCCCTTCGTACAAGGAGCCTGTTTCCCACTCGACACTCCAACTTTGGCCGTTTCAGCACTTGTAAGACTGATGCAATTCTGTCCCCGTACGCAGTCTAATCCGGCGCTCCCTCCACTCCATTCCAGACTGTGTTTACTGTTAAATAAGCATTGTGACTCTGTGAGTATACTTGACCCCTTTTCGCTTCATAACGCACCTTTTGGGGTGTAACATACGTTCATATCTAAACACACTTATCAAAACACACTACATGTTTTAAACTGATTATCATACGCGAATGACCGATATACATATTTACACGTGATGCTCGATACATATGTGCTAGGACTTTTACTCGTTGATGTTCCACCTTAGCTAGTATGGTACTATAGTTCGACTCACACCCGACGGGGTCTAGTTAAGGACTTCACACCTCTCCTTCACAGTCATCTAGGGACTTAGCTTGAGTGATTGTCTAGTTAGTGAATATGCTATGTTGTATCCCGCTTATGTATGTGGAAATTCGCAACGCTTTTATCTATCTTACTATTATATCAAACATGTATCCTCGCCAATACATTTTTGTATTGACATTATTTTAATATATGTTGTAGGTTAATCGCATGTTATGTCGAATCAAGAACTAGGCTGATTTAGATACACGCCTAGACTATTATCAATCTATTGTATCCCTTATTTGAACTATTTGTATTTGACTTGATATGACATTAGTTTTGCCATGAAAAGAAATTAATTGATATTGTCGCAATCTTAGTGTTATGGATTCTCTCAAGCAATCTCGTCGCTTAGTGCCACATCCCGATGTTTCCGCCATCGGTTGGGGTGTGACAGACTGGTATCAGAGCCAAAACTATAGGGAATTAGGTAAATTGCCTAGTCTATAGTAGGAAACTATGTGCTTATTCTTGCTTATCTAATTAAAACTGTATTTTTCCTGCATTGCTTTCTCTTCTCGTTTCCTTGGACTTAAAATACAATACAAAGTTTTTCCTAAGACTTGGACACAACACACGAAGCTGCGAAGATGCTCGTATTACACCAACGAGTGATTGTGTCGAGATTAGGTGTGAAAACCAAGAACTCTCGATAAGATCACTCACTCTGCGCATTACTCTTAGCACGAGAAACTTTCATTGAGTTAGGAGTGATATCCATATCTCGACGAAAATCTCCATTTCTATCATTTGGCTGTTCTAACCACAGTTAGGAGCAAAGTTGTTAAGTTAGGGGTGAAACCTGCATCTTAATAACCCGTTCCACTCCCTAAACTGATTTTCAAAATCTCACCAAAGTCTCGATTATTTCGATGACTCGGGATGCGTAGTAACCGGAAGGATAATGTAGTTAGCCGCGCTACGGTGAGAGCATTCACCTATTAGGCCAAAGTGTGCGCCCGAACTCAAGGGAATGGTCGAATCACTTTGGGTAGTCATTGTCTCAAAACCCAGGACACTCTGTTGATTTCAAGCCTACAATCGCCGACTTTACGCATCATCAAATTTTATTATGTCTACGTTTTTTTTTTCGATTTGGAGATTTTACGCTTTATTGATTTCTCGTTTTATCGCTTTTCGCTTTACCAAATATATGCACAACTCGCACAGACATCACAATCTAAAACAAGAGCTAAATACCCGCAACAAAACTAAATCCTAACAACTCTCTCTTAAACGTGTCCTCGCGATATATATACAAGTGTATACGTATATATATGTATATATATATATACATATAGTATGTGATTACATGTGCTTATGTGAATACGTGAGAATCTAGGAATATGTGTATCCTATGTGAATCTTAGAAATACGTGTTACAATATCAATTATGATAAGTTTTAACGTGCTAAATCGCAACGCTATTCCAAAATCATTATGATCGAATCTCATTTCAATCTCTTTGCCTAGATGTCTTCGAATGCTTCCAACTCGTGACGTCAAGCCAGAAGAAACGCCGATAAGAGGATCGCCTCACTCGTGGCCAAGGAAATGGCCAAGGTTATTCCTCAAATCGTCACGCAGGTTCAATCTCTCAGCAATTCTCTGACATCGGAAGACTCTAAGACTGATGCACCAAAGTCTACTTTCTCCTACAAACAGTTCAAAGCTTGTGGTCCGATGGTCTTCACTAGCAACGAAGGTGTATCTCAGCTGCTTCAGTGGTTCGATGCTATCGAGGTTACCCTCCGTCAGAGTGGGTGCCCCGAGCATTTTCGTACCACGTGCGCTACTGGAATATTTCAATCAAAAGCCCTCGACTGGTGGACAGCCAAGCGTAACAAACGTGGGAACGATGCAGCTGATGTAGGGTAAAATATGCATATTTGTCCCGTGTAAATTGTATAACTTTTTGTATAAGTTTTATTTGTTTTTATTTAGGTTAGTATTATATTACATTAATTTGTGTTTTGGCAGGTTTTTATGCAAATGGAGCGAAAAAGAAAAATAAATAAATAACCAGCCAGTTGAGTAGAGTAGACCGCCATGGACCGAAGTAAAATTGCCGTTAACTTTTGTGATTGGAATTGCACGTGACTTTCTAGTAGCCAAAGGTAGCCAATATCATCAAATGGGGCATTATTGTGGAGGATTATTTTTATTTGTGGAGGTGGTTTTAGATATAAATAATATATTCTTGAACACAAAAGGGATAAAGATTCTAATGAAGATCAGATGCACGTGATCAAAGGGGTTATGCCATATACTATATTAATTAGATGGAGGCCCATTATTGGCTTAGTGTTGGGCAGCCCTCATTCTTTTCGAAGATATATTATATAAAAAAAGTGGAGACGGCAACAACCACAAGGGGGACGGCAGCAAGGACTCAAGGTGATCTCTTATTATTTTCTCGAAAACATCATATAGTGGAGGCGGCTATTTTTGTTTGTTGGGCCGAAGCCCATTTATTTGGAGGAGAGCCGCACATCAGAGGAACATATTACGAAAATTAGAGTTCTTTGGGAGTTCGGAAACCTGATTTCAGAGGTTTGAAGGTTCGGGGAGGCGTGGAATCATCGTGGGAGGCTAGGGAGCACTCGGGTTTGAAGATTTTCGGGTTTTATCTTCTCGTTTATTCTTCTTGTTCGTTTGTTCTTTGTTTATTCATGATGAATTCTGTTTTGTTGATGATTGGTATGTTTTTAGACATGATTATTGGCTAAACTTCTCGTACTACCTAGGTTATGACAATAGCTTAATAAAGTTTGGATCTTTATTTGATTTTTAGCGTGGTTGTGGTTATTCTTGTATTGTAAAAGCTATGGATTTCTAACTTGGTGCATATGTGTGCTTGTGATTATTTTATTATTGTTTGTTGCTTCGTTCGATTCTTGGTGACGGTCTTTATCACGGAATAGAGTCGGGCTAGGGTTCTTGATTTAGGTGACTGTCTATATCACGTAATAGGTCATTAATCCTTTAGGGTGAAAACGCGTAAGTAACCTTAGAAGTAATATTCGGTAATTTTATAAAATCAAATGTGCTGCTAAACTCGTCGCGGAAAGGCTCGAGGGTATTGATAGGTCTATGTTTGGTTATAAGTCCTTAACATTCCATAGTCTATTAAACCAAGATTAGAACCCATTGTCGCTTTAGACGTTCGCGCGGCAAAGTAGAGCGTCTTACATAGGCACTTTCAAGAAACTAGAGGACGGAAAAGAAATCTAGAAAACCGGTAAGCTTAACAGCCTAGGTAGTGCCACAAAAATTTCCTTGAGAGTGTTTGAGGGGCTTAGTGGTGTCTTAATAGGTTTAGTATCTTAAGATCCCGGTTCCACACCACAAAATCATCGAATAGAGATCCATTCTGAGTTTAGCTTGCGTCTAGCCTAGGTAGTCTTCATTCATCACTGGTCAAAGTCTACGTGTGAGTTCGTGTCTAGTTCGTTTAGTTAATTTAGTTGATTTTTAATTATAATTCTTAGGATTTTTAGAAACCCCCCCCCCCCAATCAACAAACATTTAGTTAAGTCGTGTCAGTTTGAGTCTAGATAGAGTCATTAGCGTAATCAGTAGAGTCTCTTGGGTTCGATACTCGGACTTCCTTAGGCTATACTTCATCGATCGGTACACTTGCCGGTCGTGTGATTTAGGGTTTAGAGAGTCTTAGTTTTATAAATTTAAAACTTAGAGAGTCTCCAAAAACTTGATGTACTGAAAACGGGTTAACAAAACTAACTAAATTTACCCTAATTCTAGACTCTCTAAGCTTTAAATTTATAAAACTAAGACTCTCTAAACCCTAAAACACACAACCGGCAAGTGTACCGATCGAATGTAGTATAGCCTAAGGAAGTCCGAGTATCGAACCCAAGAGACTCTACTGATTACGCTAATAACTCTATCTAGACTCAAACTGACACGACTTAACTAAATGGTTGTTGATTGGGGGGGGGGGGGGTTTCTAAAAATCCTAAGAATGCAAATAACAAATTCTAACTATACTAGACGAACTAGACACGAACTCACACGAAGGCTCTGACCAGTGATGGATGAAGACTACCTAGGCTAGACGCAAGCTAACTCAGAATGGATCTCTATTCGATGATTTTGTGGTGTGGAACCGGGATCTTAAGATACTAAACCTATTAAGACACCACTAAGCCCCTCAAACACTCTCAAGGCGATTCTTGTGGCACTACCTAAGCTGTTATGTTCACCGGCTTTCTAGATTTCTTTTCCGTCCTCTAGTTTCTTGAAAGTGCTTATGTAAGACGCTCTACTTTGCCGCGCGAACGTCTAAAGCGACAATGGTTTCTAATCTTGGTTTAATAGGCTATGGGATGTTAAGGACTTATAACCAAACCTAGACCTATCAATAACCTCGAGCCTTTCCGCGACGAGTTTAGCAGCACATTTGATTTTATAATATTACCGAGTATTACTTCTAAGGTTACTTAAGCTATTTTCACCCTAAAGGATTAATGATTTATTATGTGATAAAGACCGTCACCTAAATCAAGAAACCCTAATACAACCCTATTATGTGATAAAGACCGTCACCAAGAGTTATATGAAGCAATAACCAATAATAAAACAATTGTCAAACACGCATATGCACCAAGTTAAATTCCCAAAGCTTTTACAATACAAGAAAGATCCACAACCACGACAAAAATCAAATAAAGAACCAAACTTTATTAAGCTATTGTCATAACCTAGGTAGTACGAGAAGTCTAGCCGAATATCATAATCTTAAAAACAATCAAACAAGGTTTTAAACAAGAATTCATCGACAACGAACAAAGAAAAATAGAAAACTAAAGAAATCGAGTAGAAGAACCCGTTTATTCCTTGCTCTCCAAGCTTCCCGCTCGATCCCGTAGATTCCGTAGCCTTGAACCTTGCAAAAGATGCTTCTAAGTCCGATCCAGATTGTCTTCGTGCGTCTCCTGTTTTCTGTCGTATATGATGTGCTATTCTCCAGCCGTCAATGTATATTCACCTCTTCCAATAAATGGGCTTCGGCCCAATTAGCCGTGTATGATTTTTCGTTTCAAAGTCCAAGGGTAGGCTCCTCCTTCTCTTTAATTGATTCCTGTTTATTATGTGCGGCTCCCCCTAAGTCAACCGACTTATCTTCTCATGGCCCAAAAATAAAATCCCACATGATATAACAATTGCATGCTTGGCAGCCCACTCACATAAACAATAATAATCTTTGTCTTCGATGTCTCCAAATTCTTTTCTAATTCAAGTTGGTCCAAAATATCTTGTGTCAGACACTTTTTCTTTCAAAATAATAATATATATATATAAATTGGCCATTTGCTTTAGATAATACAGAGATAACGGGGCTCGGCCCAATCAAAGAAAATAGCGGTAATTTTAATTCGGTCCCTGTCATCCCGATCTGCCCAACTGGCTGATCATTTCCATATTACTCGTTTTTACTCCATTTGCCCAGAACCTGTCCCACACCAAATAATATAAAATAACACTAAAACTAAATAAAAAATAAATAAAACCTCTACAATAATTATACAATTTACACGGGGCAAATATGTGTATTTTTACCACTTATCAGCAGCCTACACGCTCTCCTGGGATGAGCTGAAGGTGCTCATGAAGGAAGAGTAATGCCCTCCCCACGAAGTCCAGAAGCTAGAAAACGAATTTTGGGATATCAAGCAAGTCGAAGGCGACAACGCCGGCCTCATGGCAAGCTTCAAACAGCTTAGCATCATTTGCCCAAGTCAAGTCGACACTCCTGAAAAGGCCATCAATAAGTACCTACGTGCTTTGCCTGAGTGTGTGGGCGATTTTGTCAAAGAAGCCTATCAATTGGCCGCAGAAATCAACGACAAACAAATCTTGGCTAGAGTCTTCTCCAAGGATTCCACCAAGAAGGCTAACCAAGCCACCGCCGAATCATTCGATGACACCGCACTACCGCAAGACACCTCCAAGACTAGCCGTAAGAGAAAGAGCTCGAGTTTTAATTACTCAGCAACTGCACCACTCCAAACAGTTTTAAACCCTGAACCACTCCAAACAGTTGCACCTTACCCAAGGCATAATTACACTGGAACTCTTCCCCTGTGTCAGAGATGTACTTATCACCACCAGGCTGGAGCCAACTGCTGCTATTGCACAAATTGCAACTGTTTCGGTCACTTCACCAATCACTGCCGCACAGGGCCACGACAACAAGGCATACTAGCACTTCCAGCACCGCCGACGTAACCTGCAGCCCCAGCAGCCACCGCACCAGTAGCACCAGCAGCCGCAACACCAGCAACAGAAACTCCAACACCAATCATCACCCAAGCAAGAGTCTTCAACATCAACACCAACCAGGCACAGAACGACGCTATTAATGGTACGATTCTCGACGTCAGTACTTATACTTTATAATTGTTCTATTGTTCGATGCCGCCTCAGCATACGACGACTTCTCTCTCTCTCCCTCTCCTCACCCACTCTCTCTCTCTCTCCCTCTCCCCTCCGTCTCTCTCTCTCTCGAGTCCTCACACTTAGCCTAGGTTCACACACAGATTCAACTACTAGCACTATATAGTATATCTTGATATAATATGTTTTACCCCAACTAAACGCCTTTAGAATAAGTTACGATAATCATGCAAGGACCAAACTAATCACGGGTGCACACGGGATTATTTTGGTAGGTGCATGGAGATCGTAGTAAGTTCTAATGGTGCCATAATGTTAAAAGTGTGGTTAAGCATGGTGGATAAGCCGCTGGTACTTCCTATATATAAGCGTCTTAACCATGTCGACAAAGTGTGACATCTAGTCACGGGACGGAGGCGGTGTGGTCAAAGCATGGTGGATACGCCGCTGGTACTTCCTATATATAAGTGATTTGCCATACTAACAAACTCTCGTGGAGAAAATGCCATGTGGAGTTGAACGTTATTAGACCTCTTATATTATTGAGACTATTTTCAACATGCTAAACTACTTCGCAAGGCGTAACATCTCATTACTTTTTTTAAATCACCCTCGCTAGACTTTTTCGCAAGTCTACAGCAACACAATCTCACCTTTGCTGGAATCTATTTCACTTCACCATCGCTTTCCCTCTCGACGCTTTAATGCTTATCGCATCTATCAATCTTACCGCTTCGATATTCCCATCGCTTTTCCCTCTCGACGCTTAAACGCTTAACACACCTAGCATTAGATTAAGAATCCGGATAGTAATGGAGCTAAACGGCACAATGTGGCTTGAATCCGGGTCAAAAGCAAAGCCTCCGGAGCCTGTAAAATCGCCTGTGAAGCTCCCAAAATTCCAGAATATCGAGCAGAATATTTCTGCAGGTTTTTTATAGAAATTTGGTTTCGCACGGTCGTGCGTCCTGTTGCACGACCGTTCACTTTAAGCAATTATTGGAGTATGGTGCACCATACTGCATGACGTCACAAATCTTAACCAGTCGTAGGTCATGCACGGTCGTTCTTCGTATCGCACGACCGTTCCATTCTGGGATCTTGTTGCACGAGCTGCTGCACTGGTCGTTCATCACCGAGGTTTTGGCTGATTATCGGATCCGCACGGGGTGCAAGTTATGGCACGACCATGCGTCACCGGGATGGCCTTGTGTGCCTTGCACGCCTAGTCGCACCTTCGTTCATTGTCGGGCTGATCAGCATTTGTCGGAGATGCACGGTCGTGCATTAGGTCGCACGACCGTTCCACACGCCCAGGTCAGTTTTCTTAACAGAATGTTCGCAGCTTCGTTGTTTTGTCCAGAAAGTCCTCGTTTTCGCTATCATCTTGTCTGGTATGTTGTTTTAGGCCTGTAAACAAAAGTGTAGATGAATAAGCATCCGAATGACGGTTTTAGGGCCGAAAACGCATAAAATAGGGGTAAAACGGGGGACTAAAATATGTGTAAATTAGCGAATATCAAATCTCCCCACTCTTGAACCTTGCTTGTCCTCAAGCAAGCTAAACTAAAATACAATAAAAGATAGAATTAAACAAGAACGATAATTTACGCACTATTTTATTGAAAACAACTATAAACGGTTAGCCGGTTTATCGAAAGACGACATCAAAAGACTCAAACCCAACAAGCATATGAAAATATATAGCGATAACCAAAAAGCCGTGACTTCACATTTAATTGACTCAATGTTGGTGCATGTTATATGACAACAGCTTTGGATTGGTCTTTGGATATTAAACAGAAGATTGGATCATGAAGACTTAAAGAAAAACGAGCTCTATGAAGCCCAATCAGTCCAAGTTTGTAACAAGTCTATTAGGCCCAAGTTTATGTGACAAATGTAATATGGGCAAAGCCCAAATTCGAGATCTTGGCTGTGTGTATATAAACAGCCTTAGTCTTGAGTTTTAAAAAAGACACTTTAGACAACTAGAGAGAGCATTCAAGTTTGAGAGGTTAAGAACAAAACAGAAATCGGCTGTTAGGTTCTTGTAGATCTTAGTGATTGTAAAACGCTTCAAAGGGTTTGATAATCATAGAAGATCAGTTTGAAAGTTTGCGTGTTTGTGTGTTCGGTTCTTGTTCTTCTACATACTCTTGTTTCTGTGTTTGAAGATCAATCAAGGGGATTCCGCACCCTTGATAGATTAACAGTCTTGTACGATCCATACGTGATTAAGGGACCTACATTTGGTATCAGAGCTTTTGCTCTTGTGCATGGTTCAAGATTGAAGACTGGATTCGAGTTGTGTTTCGGTTGAAGAAGTTTTGGTGTGTCATTCAAAATTTTCGTGAAGAACAGCAAGAACAAGGAAGAACAGTTCAAAATTCTGAGTTTTGATCTGTTTTAGTAGTTGGTTGTTTGAAAATTTCGAGTTTAAGTTCTGGGTTTTTGCGAAGAACACGATGAACACGAAGAACACTTGAAGAACAGTTTAAATTTGTGTACTTTAATCTGTTTTGATTATTGTTTTGACTGTTTTCGTGTTTGTAGGAAAGAAGTGTTGATTAAGAGCTTGCTTGTGCGATCTGGATTGTCAGCTGCTGCATGTTTCAGGATTGGGTGGCTGGGTGGCCCAATCAGCTCTTGAGCGATTTTAACAGATATCTCGGTGACCGGCGAAGTTAAAATCCAAAGGCGACTTTGGTAACCGTATAACTTTCCACTGCGAAATTATCACGGTTTTCGGCGAATTTACAGTCGCCGTTATAGCGAAATTAAGCAGCGAACTTGACCAGCGAAAGTAACAGATCAGCGAAATTAACCAGTTGGACCAGCGAAAATAACAGATCTCAGCGAAATTAGGAGAGATTAAGGGGTGGAATTTCAGTTGGCAAGCGTCGAAAATATTTCAGAGTTTTGCAAATAGAAATTGATCCGTAGGTCGTTTGGAGAAACTGTTTGCACCGTTGAACTCGTGGGATTTTTAGGAAAAAAAAAATTGTACGGTTTTGGAAAATCCCGATTTCGGTTTTCGACATTAGATATCATTGGATTCGTCTTTTCGAGACGATTCTAACGGTGTAATTTGGTAACCACTGTGTTCGGAAAATTTTTGTACGGTTTTATCAGTCAGTTACGTTGAAATGTCGAACATGTCTAAATTGAACGGACTCTTAAGGATGGAACATGAGGTAGGCACGACGAACAAACCACCTAAGATGATGAAGGTGGAGAACTACTTGACATGGAAGGATAGGTTTCAATCTTTTGTTGAGTACCAGGACACGCGTATGTGGATATGCATAGACGATGGGTATGTGAACCCAACTCATGAGTTTGAGGGAAGACAACGTATAACTGCTTATGTTGATATGGATGCCGAACAAAAGAAAATGTATGAGGCTGAAAAGAGAGCCTTGGCAGCCATTAAAATGTCTTTACCTGACGGCATCAAGCATACCTTTAAGAAGTACACTACTTCAAAGGAAATGTGGGATGCACTAGAGAAGAGATATGAGGGAAATCCTGATGTCAAGAAGAACAAGGTTGATCTACTGAAGAAGCAGTTTGCTGTGTTCAAGTACATGAAGAATGAGTCACTTGAAGACGTCATCACTCGATACTACCATCTGATGTCAGAACTGGATAATTATGATATAGATTGCTATACTGACATAGAGAAAAATGATAAGCTACTGGATGCTCTACCTGCTAAATGGGATATCTACACTCTCATGATTAAGGGAGAAGCAGATTATGACTCGAAGGAATTGGAAGAAGTAGTTGGAAAGCTTAGAGCTTATGAGCTTAGTATGAAGAAAAAGGACACTGGTTATGATCAGGTTCAAGATCCAGGGATATACAATGGGCTTACATCTTCTTCACCTCATGATGCTTCTAGCGACTCTGCAACTGCATTTCTTTCGTGTGATAAGGAGCAGGTCACAGTGAATGAGGATGGTGATGTGTGTTTTGTAGCTGCTGCAGGAGGATCAACAGGAGTCAAGAGAACATCAACTTCAAAGCAAAGTAGTAGTGCAAAGTCAATGCCTATGAGTGTGAAGTCTGCTGAAGGACATCTTGCTCTACTTGCTTCTTTTGTTGCGTCATACGAGAACTACATTCAAGGGAAAATATCTGATCCTGCCACTTTAGATGAAGATTATGATCAGATTGACCCTGATGATCTAGAAGAGATGGATCTGCAATGGCAGATGGCCATGATTTCGAGACGTGTGAAGAGGTTCATGAACAGAACTGGAAGGAAGTTTGTAGGAAAGAGCGTAGGTTTTGACAAGACCAAAGTCAGGTGCTTTAACTGTCAGAGTTATGGTCATTTCGCTAGGGAATGTCAAAAACAAAAGCATGAGAATACGAATCAAAGTTCAAACAATCGGAATGCATCAAACAACTCTAACTCTAACTCTAACTCAAGGGCGTTGATATCTACTGCAAGAGAAGGCTCATATGACTGGAGCATTCACTTAGAAAATGATGAAAATGTGACTCAAGCATTCATGGCAGAGATCACTCCAGTCGATGATGATGATGGTAAAGCTACAGTAGATGAGGCTAAAGTTGAGAAGAAGGGTGAAGCTGGGGAAGATAAGGCTGAAGAGACACCAGATGCTGAAGAGGAAAAGCCAGAGTCTGAGCATGAAATGGAAGCTGATGAGAAAGATGAAATCATCAAAAGAATGGAAGCTCAACTTGCTGCTCTTATGGTCAACTCAGACAAATCAACAGGAGAGGTAAGTAACTCTGCCACTTCTGTTTGCTTAAGGTGTCGTGAACTACAGGGTGAAGTTGACAAATTGTCAACTCAAAACAAAAGTCTTGTGAGTGAAATGTCTAACATAAAAGAGTCAAATTTCTTTGCTAAAAGAAACGAGTCATCGTATTTGAAAAAGATAAAAGGCTATGAAGCTGAAATTGAAGTTTTAACCAGCAAACTAAACGAAAAACTTCAAGTCATAGACTTAGCTCATGACATGATGGCTGAGAAAACAAAAGAGATTTCTGATAAAAACAAAGAGTTGTCAGATGCACAACTTAAAATTGTTGAACTTGAAAAAAGGTTAGGTCAATTCAGAGATTCTACTTTTGTTATGAAACATATGATGGGTGGGTTAAAGAAGAGTAATGACAAGACAAGTGTGGGATTCCAGGGCTTTAATGAAGTCCCACCTCCTCTTAGTCATGACTATTCTTTCCTACCTGGTGAGGATGAGCTTACTGACTTTCTGTCAACATCACCAAGTAGTTCCACATCAAGTCAAAGTGATGTGTTTGAAGATAATGATGCTAAGAAGGAAAATAACAGCAAATCTGTTTTGAAAAAGAAAAATACACCTTCTAAAAACAATAATCAAACTTTTGTTAAAAAGGTTAATTTTGTTCAAGGAAGTGATATGAAAACCGAAACAGCTGTTATCGAAAAGGAATCAAATGTAGAGTTTGCTAAAAACAAAAACATAGAAAAATCTGAAATTAAGCAAACTGAACAAAATCCTTCCAAGGCATCATCATCAAAACCAGAATCTAGTTCAAAGGCTTCAGCTAAGAAGTCTTCGAAAAAGAGATCGTGCTTCAAATGTCACACAAAGGGACATGTAGCTAGCTGTTGTCCTAACAAGAAGGTTGAAGCACAAATTAGTGAGAAACAAAAGGGGAAATCACCTGAGAAGCAAGGTGATAATGAGGAGAAAGTCTCAAATTCTCCAAAGAAATCTGCTTCAAAGCAACAATCGGGTGTTGCTGGTGGTGTAGATAAGGCTGAAAAAGGAACTCCACAAGTTCCTCGTTTCCAAAGAAATCAACCAAGATTTCAGCCTGAATCTACATCAGGCAGATATGAAAGACCTAGAAGTAACTCACCAAGAGTGAATAATCAAAATTCAAATAATTTCAGAAGTCAAGGTCAATATCAAAATCGATACCAAAATAATGGTGGTCGAACTTTTTATAACAATGGCTTTAGAAATTACAATCAAGGTTCTTGGAATCAAAATCAAAATTTTCAAAGGTCACATTG
This sequence comes from Helianthus tuberosus, assembly GCA_030545235.1. Lineage (NCBI taxonomy): Eukaryota > Viridiplantae > Streptophyta > Magnoliopsida > Asterales > Asteraceae > Helianthus > Helianthus tuberosus. The sequence goes on along the minus strand of JARYGA010050362.1, from coordinate 16,583 downwards.
TCCAAACACAAATAGGTACCCTCAGAACCAGAGACCTTATGGAAATCATACCCCATTTCCATCAACAGGTCCGAGATCCAAGACTCCAATTAGGGGTGATGGATCTTGGATGGATGTTCAAGTAGTAGGTGAATTTGGACGACCCAAGACCATTAAGGCTTGGGTCCCCCAATCTAACTAATCTTTTGGTTGGTGGGTGCAGGAGCTGCTAAGGAGGATTATCAACTTATGGTATGTTGATAGTGGCTGCTCCAGGCACATGACGGGGGATGCGAGATTATTTTCTGATTTTGAAGAATACGATGGTGGGCATGTAAATTTTGCTGGTGCTAAAGGTGGAAAAATTACTGGACGAGGAAAAGTGACGAATGGGAAGATCACATTGGACAAAGTGAACTATGTTGAGCAGCTTAAACACAATCTGATGAGCGTGTCACAAGTCTGCGACAAGGGTCACTCGGTCCATTTTACCAAGTCTGAGGCATTGGTGTTGAAACCGGGTTTGGTCATTCCGGACGATTGGATAGTTATGCGTGCACCAAGGAAAAATGATACTTATGTCATGGACATGGGTGCCAAGGATCCAACTGCTGCGGTGGCGTGTTTACTGTCAAAAGCATCTGAAGCTGAATCAATGTTGTGGCACAGACGCATGGCCCACATTCACTACCGCAAAATGAATTATATCATAAAGAATGAGCTAGTGAAAGGGGTTCCATTGCTGAGGTTTCAAGTGGAAGATAAATGTCTTCCATGTCAAAAGGGAAAACAACACAAGAAACCTCATAAGTCTAAAACAGTAAATTCCATTAATGCCCCTTATGATTTACTTCACATGGATTTATTCGGTCCAGTGAACGTGAGGAGCATAGGTGGAAAGTACTATTGTCTTGTTGTCACTGATGATTACTCACGTTATTCATGGGTTTTCTTTTTAGGTACAAAAGATGAGACAGCGGAGATGCTGATAGATCTTTTTACGAAATTGGAAAACGTCCATGATGCAAGGATTAAGAGGATAAGGAGTGATAATGGCACGGAGTTCAAGAATCGGATTCTGGATCTCTACTGTCTTCAAAAGGGAATTGAACATCAATATTCCGCTCCTTACACTCCTCAGCAGAATGGAGTCGCTGAGAGGAAAAACAGGACGTTGATTGAAGCCGCTAGGACGATGCTTTCAGATTCAAAGCTACCAGTTCTTTTCTGGGGAGAAGCTGTGAATACAGCTTGCTACGTCCTAAACAAAGTTTTGACCGTTAAACGTTTTAACAAAACATGTCATGAACTTATGTTTAACGAGAAACCAAACTTAACAGGCTTTGAACCTTTTGAATTACCCTGCACCATTGTGCGAAACAAAGATAAACAAAAATTCGGTGAGGTGGCAGATGAAGGCTACTTTCTGGGCTACGTGCCTGGCACACCGAATAAAAGGGTTTTTAATCTAAAAACTGGTAAAATTGAGGTTGTTTTCAATGTGGAAATTACTTCCTACAAACCTCAACAATCAACGAGTGGTCCTGCTATATTATATGATTATGATAGTGTGTTTAAATCATTTAATATTCCTGAGGTTTCTGATGCAGATGCTTCTCAGCTGATTCAAACAGTGATTAGTGAAGACGATGAAGGTGAATTTATGCCTAGATCGAATGTAGATATGTCAGATGCTCCGGGAACTTCCCAAAGTGCTGCTGATCATGTTTCAAGCGATAGTGACTCTGAACCCTTTCAGGGGGAGGATTTCATTAATCCGTTTGCAAATCAAAATATTCAGGGGGAGGTTGGATCAAACCTGGGTGATAATCTAGAAGTCGATGCTGTTGCTACTACACGAGCAAATAGAGATCATCCGGTTGATATGATACTGGGAGATCCTACTGTAGGTGTTCAGACGAGAAGAAGCATAGCTGGAAATTCTGGGTTATTTGTTTCGATTGAGAAGACTGGGATAGTGAACGAGTGCTTGTATAGTTGCTTTATTTCCCAAGAGGAGCCGAAGAACATTCATATGGCTCTTAAAGACAATTCATGGGTTGAAGCTATGCAAGAGGAATTGGCCCAGTTTGCTAAGTTGAAGGTTTAGGAATTGGTGGACCTTCCAAAAGGTGAGAGAGAGATTGGCACTAAATGGGTATTTAGGTGCAAGAAAGATGAAAGAGGTATTGTCACACGCAACAAAGCTCGGTTAGTGGTGAAAGGTTTCAATCAGCAAGAAGGGATTGATTACAATGAGGTGTTTGCACCAGTGGCGAGGTTGGAGGCAATTCGTTTGTTTCTGGCTTTTGCTTCATACAAGGGCTTCAAAGTTTACCAACTAGACGTGAAGAGTGCATTTCTTTACGGGAAAGTCCAAGAAGTGGTGTATGTCTCACAACCAGATGGCTTCGTTGATCCAGACTATCCAGATCGAGTGTACAAACTTGATAAGGCTTTGTATGGGTTACATCAAGCTCCCAGGGCGTGGTACGAGACACTGTCTACACATCTGGTCAAAAATGGTTTTGAAAGAGGTCAGATTGACGGTACACTGTTCATTAAGAGAAAGAAGGAAGATTTTCTGCTGGTACAGGTATACGTGGATGACATCATCTTTGGGTCATCTGACGAAAACATGTGTAAGGAATTTGAACAAGTGATGAAGAGCAAGTTTGAAATGAGTGCTATGGGTGAGTTGTCTTACTTTCTGGGATTACAAGTTGAACAGAAGGAGGATGGGATGTTTATACATCAAACAAAGTATGTGTATGACATTTTGGCTCGATTCAAAATGAATGATTGCTCTACTTTCAACACACCCATTTGCGAAAATCACAATCTTGGCCCAGATCATGAAAGCACTGAAGATGTTGATCCTACTCAATACAGGGCGATGATTGGTTCTCTAATGTACTTGACTGCTTCAAGACCTGACATCATGTTTGCCGTATGCTTGTGTGCCAGATATCAGGCGAATCCAAAAGAGTCACACATGAAAGCAGTGAAGCGTATTCTTCGTTACTTGAAGGGGAAACCTAAACTTGGGTTGTGGTATCCAGCTGATAGTGATTTGAGGTTCGTTGCTTACACTGATTCAGAATTTGGAGGATGCAAATCAAACAGAAAGTCTACAACAGGTGGTTGTCAGTTCTTAGGAGGCAGGATCGTGTCTTGGCAATGCAAGAAGCAATCCTGTGTGTCTACCTCTACATGTGAAGCTGAATATATTGCTGCGGGTAGCTGTTGCTCTCAGGTTCTCTGGATTCAACAGCAGATGCGCGATTACGGTTTGGATTTCACTCGTACTCCTATTATGATAGATAATAATGCCACTATATCAATCACAAACAATCCCGTAAAGCACAGTAGAACTAAACACATTGACATACGTCATCACTTTATACGGGATTGTGCTGAAAAACGATTAATTGAATTGCACCGAGTCGACACAGAAGATAACCTTGCTGATCTTTACACAAAAGCTTTTGATCGAGCTCGCTTTGAACACTTAGTCGAACTCAATGGGATGAGGAATCCTGAATAACTGTTTTTTCATAAGAATTTTAGTAAATAGTTTACTGTTTTTCTTAAAAATCAAAAATACAAAAAAAAAAAAATCGAAAAATTTCAAAAACACAAAAAAAAAGCAAAAATGAGTTTCCTGGCGAGCAAAAGAGAAAATGATAGTACATCAGTGGTCTGTCTAAACCTCTTTAAACCTTAAATGAAATATGCTAAGCAGCTCTATATAAGATGTATCGGTAGGCTCACAATCATTTTAAAGTGTGCAGGGTGATATAAACTTAAATCGACTGAAGACCAGGTGGGAACCATTCATTGGCATATGGTCTTAGTACCGAAATTTCGTTTGAGAGATTGCCGAGGTTCTGAGATATTCGGTCTTTATGCTGCTTATCATCTGGGTATCATGGTTGTATCTTTTACCGAAAAATAACGGGGACGCAAGTCTAGATCTTCCATGATATCATACATACGTGTACATATTGCATACGACCTCAATAAGTGATCAACAATCACATGTCCCCAAAATAAGTGATAATATATCACATTTATCCGGGAGTCAAGTTCGTCTCTCTGCTGTACGAAAGTACTGACCTGTTCACGGACTTGCTCTTGTGCCCTCATGCATCTGAAAATCAAGTTCCTCATCAATAAGTGATTCTATCACATAGGGCTTGTTTTCAATCAAAATAAGTGAGTTTCTCACATCATATACGGTCAAACAGATGATAATCGGTATACTCACCGGTAAGATGAACCCTCGTGCATACCTTGATACGGGAATGTGTCATGATGTGGATGAACACCGGTCGGTAAGTACAAATCATACCTTAACGTATCCTCTCGCCATGATTACATATGATAAGTTGAGCTTATGTGGACAACAATACCGATAATCGTTATAGGATGCTTATCTAAATGTTAACTAAAAGAACAACAAGAGCGTTTTGACATGACCGTACACTGATATGATTCTCTTACCCTCGAAACTCGCAAAAAAAAAATGTCTGTAAATATTTATTTACTGCTTTCAGTCTTTACATTTGAAAAATATAAAAATCCAAAAATAGTGTCTTTTTCTGTTAAAATTCTTAATGTACGAAAAACTGTTATTCTTGGAGGAGTTGTTACCGAAAGGGGGAGACTGTGTTAGAAAGTGGGTTCAAATTTTTTAAATCATGCAGGTTATAAGGTGTTTGTTAAAATTTGTGCGTGTTGGTGCTTAATTGGAAAATGCTTAATCTGATACAGTTTAATTATCTCTTGAATAATCATAAATTCTTTAACTATGTTGAAAAATTCTTATGGTTTCTCGAGATGTTTGTTTTATAGTATACAGATTGAAGCAGTTTGTTGATGAGAAGTTGCTGTGAAGAAAGGAGGAGTTTGTTGCTGCTTGGTAGAATCCTCCTTCTACAATGCAGAGTGGATGCTGTGAAGACACATTGAATGCTGAATCAAAACTTGGAAGATTTGGTGATTGGATGCATCAGCTTAGGGGGAGTCTGTTGCTGACATAGATGTTGCTGACAAAGACAGAATTCATGTTGAAGCTGACGCTATCCAAAGACCAAAGACTGTGAGATTCTGAAGACTAAAGTTTCCTTTGCAAGCTATTGTCAAGGGGGAGTTTGTTGGTGCATGTTATATGACAAGAGCTTTGGATTGGTCTTTGGATATTAAACAGAAGATTGGATCATGAAGACTTAAAGAAAAACGAGCTCTATGAAGCCCAATCAGTCCAAGTTTGTAACAAGTCTATTAGGCCCAAGTTTATGTGACAAATGTAATATGGGCAAAGCCCAAATTCGAGATCTTGGCTGTGTGTATATAAACAGCCTTAGTCTTGAGTTTTAAAAAAGACACTTTAGACAACTAGAGAGAGCATTCAAGTTTGAGAGGTTAAGAACAAAACAGAAATCGGCTGTTAGGTTCTTGTAGATCTTAGTGATTGTAAAACGCTTCAAAGGGTTTGATAATCATAGAAGATCAGTTTGAAAGTTTGCGTGTTTGTGTGTTCGGTTCTTGTTCTTCTACATACTCTTGTTTCTGTGTTTGAAGATCAATCAAGGGGATTCCGCACCCTTGATAGATTAACAGTCTTGTACGATCCATACATGATTAAGGGACCTACACTCAACATGTTAATCTTCACACAACTCACAATGTTCACACACACTCGGTTTTATTTATGAAACATACATAAAATGTGTACGTGCAAACACTCAACGCCTCGTCAATGAAATGTGTAATATCATAAGCTTGTCATAAGATCTCGTCTCCACCAACTAACATGCGAAAAAGAGTAAATCAAGAGGTCTTTACGGGTTATAACGTTAGGCTTGGGCGAAGGGTATGGAAATGGATATTTAAAGTGGCGAAAATGGTTAAAACTCGGTAGTAGCGTTTAACTAGCAACAAACAATACAACTATACATACAAATGCCTTAAAAAGGCGACTATTGCGCAATCGAGCTAATCAACGATATTTTAACATTTAAGCATTCAAAATTGCTCGGTTTTCGTCGATTTCACCCTATTTTAGGGTGTTTTATTTTCTGTTTTTTTTTAACATAGAAACTAGATAAATAAACAATAAACTACAACAAATGCTAGTTAAACGATTATTTTGACCGAGTTTTAACACTAAAAAGGTTTAAAACATAAAAAGGCTAAATTTGGCTAAGTGGGTGATAATGTGGGTAAACAAAGGTAAACGGGAAGGCTCGACATGGTTAATCCTAAAGGATAATATAAGGTTTACGGGAAGCACAACACAAAGAACAAGGTTTACAACAAAGGGGTAATCTAAGTGCCTCTATCACTTCTACACAATTCTGCAAGTTCATCGTCTTAACAAGCATACTAGTGACAAGTTCTAAATTACACATAACATCCGGCTCACTCCTATATCCGAAATGAACAAATATATAATCAAGGCTCAAATATGCTTACGTAACGGACGGAATGGGTAAAAGTGTGAAAACTATCATGCAAGTCTTTCTTTGTTTGTCACGCTTTCCGGTTTCCTTTTTCAAAAATATTTTGCTTGTCGAGTTTTTATCAAGTCCGAAGCTTTCTAAAACACAACCAACCGGTTTATTTACTAAAATAAAAACACAATACAGGTATTTTTGAATGATTTTTCTGATTTTCTGATATTTTTTTTATTTTTTTTATATAAATAAATGAGGACAAACAAAGTTAACAAAGTTAACCCCCTCCCCACACTTGAACTTCGCATTGTCCCCAATGTAAGACCCGAAATATAGAGAAAAGGATAATAGTACTCCCCTCAAGATGATGTTGATGCCACGAGACTTCCGAAGCTGTATTTGTCACGTGCTCCGGTCCAAGATTCAATAGCCAAAACCTGCAAGTATGTCACATGTGCACCAAAACAGAACAGAAACAGAAAAATCACAAATAAACCATAATGTACATAAGTAGAAATACTAGAAATCCCAATACCAAATAAAGTAAACAACCGAAAGTGTCAGAAAATAAAAGAGTACATAGCCGGGGTGTTTGAAATAACAGTCAAAATAAACACCCAAAATAAAGTACTGAAATAAAAACAACCACCAACAATCAAAACCACCGACTCCTACGCGTCATCACCATCATCGTCTCTAGTAAAGGACGGACCCGCATCTCCGTAACCAGGTGGGTTCCACGGTGGGAATTTTGGAGGATGCTGAAAGTAGTCGGGATATGCATTATGCATCTCCCCAAATAGATATGAAAACCCAACACTTACTCCCTGATATAAACTATCCTGGTTTGCCCGAAGCTGATCCTGAGCGGCCCTAATCTCGTCCTGTCTAGACCGGATCTGGTCAATATAAACCCCATGCTGTTCCTGGTTAACCCTGATCTGATCCTGGTTAACTTGCATCTGCTGGAACTGCTGATAGAACTCAGGCCAGTCCTGATGCTGGTGGAATGCATGGTGCTGCGGTGAATGTGGTGGTGTCGGTGGATGTGGTACGTGCTGCTCATCATGCTGCTCCTGATGCTCCTGATCATGCATCACTTCATCCTCATGTTCCTCCACAGCTGGAGGTAACGGGTCCCAGACCTCGTTGTTTAACCCCTTCAATCTATCCCCGTGAGGCAACTCAACAATCACTCCCATCGCCTTCAGTGACCTAATGTCAACATAAACACCCTCGGTTATCAGAGTGAGACCCTGAAGTACCTCGTCGGTCATCAATCCCATATTATAAGCAATTTCAGTCACGTACTGACCGCCGTGGATTTGACTGTTGGGCTTCCGCCCCGAGCACTTCACGAAGTATTCCGCCATCCTTGCGGCTAGGTTGATATGGACTCTCTTAACCAGCGCATAGAGGAAAATCAAATATGGTGTTGGACAGTTCCCAAGACTGTCCATGCGCCCGCAAATTGTGTGGCTGAACACATGGTGCATCACTCGCACCAAAGGATCTCTCAGTCGTGAAGCCTTCGACATTCTTGGGTCATAAGGGTCACCGATAGCATTTTCAGCCCAAAACTGGTTCCGTGCTTCATCGGTTGGAAACGTGAACTGATCATTGAAGACTTCGGTATCCATGTCCTCTCTCGTGTAAATCCCAAGCTTCCTCCCCAATCGACCCACCGTCCAACTATGCCATTTTCTACCCAACCGGAAAGCTATCCGCTCCTTGTAGCGGAATTTGGGCCTTCTATGAGCAACCGGCTTCTCATAGGCATATGATGAAAACAACTCTATTGTCAGCTCACGGTAGACAGGTCGGTTGATGGATATTAAGCGGGCAAGTGGGTAAGTGAGCATGCTGTCAACTCTGTCACTCTGGTTTAGCTCCCCCATAACTTCCCAATCCAGCCACCGGGGGAGTCCGAATTACCCCGTCCTTGCCCATAAGGCGTCCCGTCTCGGGATGCAAAGAGCCTCTCGCTCGTTATTGGGGTCAAATTGAAGGAAAGGATGATCCATCTGTATGAGGAATAACGTTAGAAAGATGGAAACAGGAAAATTTGAATCAAAAACAGCCGAGCAACCAATTATGAAGAAGCTGTGAATCTGATCTGGGCATATGGCACGGTCGTGCGTCGCCGACAACGAGTACTAGTAGCCCAAATCTATCGGAACTGCACGGCGTGCGACCAACGGCACCACCGTGCAACACCGACCAACAAGTAGATCATCGTGAATCACCGGCGAGGCACGACCGTTCCATACGAGGAACGTCCGTGCGACTGCATTTTTCTACAGATTCTGACCCAGGCTCTTATTAGCCCGATTTTTTCACAAATCATCAAGTTTTTACACAAACAGGGGTCAGAAAATGCACCGGATGTTCACGATACGAATGGTTCTTACAAGGGTTAGGGTTTCGATTTGTTTATGAAGAGAACCCTAAAAGGCCTTGAAGAAACGGATGAATCTACCCTAGAAAGCGAAAAACAGAAAATCTACATGAAGGAACGTACCGTGCGAAGTAGGGTGTGAAAACGTGCGAAGAACCGTGCGATTTGAAGCAATATCGCTCTGGAACGGCTGCAGATGGCTAGGGTTCGCGAATGAAGGGAAAAGAAGCAGATGGAAGTTTTTATATTGTGCAAAAGACCAAACTGCCCCTGCCTCTCGCACGGTCGTGCGACATCTCGTACGGTCGTGCGTCACCTACATTTTTTAAACCTGCAGCATGTTCTCGGAGATGCACCGGGGGTGCGACTCACCGTGCGGCCTGTCCGGAAACGCACGGTCGTGCGACTCGTGGAACGACCGTGCAACAGCCGCAGATCAGAATTTTCCGCAGAAGCCATTTCCAGCAACTGTTTTGGCCGTTTTTCGCCATTTTTTCAACATGCTAACTGTTTAAACAATATTTCACCATAGAACCTTCGCCCGGCATGTATGAAACTTAAACAAACTAACGGAAACTACCTAACATACCTAAATTACGCTAAAACTAGAAAACACCTAAAAAGACGATACTACCCCTAAAGCGCAAAATACGCTCTTGCTACATTTTTTATCCATGAGTCAGTAGCGTAGACTCTCTCCTCCCCACACTTATGAGGTGTGCGGGGTTTGGAGCTCAATTACCTCCACCGCCGACTCTATCGGCCCGACAACGTACAACTTCAACCGGTGACCATTTACCTTGAATGTAACGCCATCCGCGTTCTCTACTGCAACAGTACCATACGGAAATACCTCCTTAACTGTGTATGGTCCTGTCCAGCGTGAATGAAGCTTCCCAGGAAATAAGCGCAGCCGTGAATTGTACAGAAGAACAAGATCACCCGCTTGGAATTCTTTGTGGTCCTTCAAGCGTTTGTCGTGAAGTTTCTTCGTGCGCTCTTTGTAGAGTACGGAGCTTTCATAGGCTTGTTGTCGCAATTCTTCCAATTCATGAATTTGGAGAAACCGGGCTTCACCTCCGGTTTTAAGGTCCAAATTCGCGGTTTTCAAAGCCCACATAGCCTTGTGCTCCAACTCCACCGGTAAATGGCATGCCTTTCCGTATACCAACCTAAAGGGGGTGGTCCCTATAGGGGTCTTATAAGCTGTACGGAATGCCCACAATGCATCCTCAAGTTTGTCCGACCACTCCTTGCGGTTTGCACCAACAGACCGCTCAAGGATGCGCTTAAGCCCACGGTTCGTGACTTCCACCTGTCCGCTCGTCTGCGGAAGATAGGGCGTGGACAAACGGTGTTGCACACCATATCAGGACAAAGCCTTTTCAAGCTGTGTGTTACAGAAATGAGTCCCTCGGTCACTAATAAGCGCTTTCGGAGTGCCAAATCGGGCGAACAAACTCTTTAAGAATCTCACGACCACCCTGGCGTCATTTGTGGGTAAGGCTTGCGCCTCCGCCCACTTTGATACGTAGTCAACTGCGACCAGGATGTATTTGTTACCTCGTGAGGGGGGAAACGGTCCCATGAAGTCTATCCCCCAAACATCAAAGACTTCACAAACTTGTATCCAGTTCTGGGGCATTTCGTCGCGTGCCGATATGTTTGTCGCCCTCTGACAAGCATCGCACGCTTTCACCCAACTCTGCGCGTCACGGAAAATGGTCGGCCAGTAAAACCCGGAATCCAACACCTTCTTCGCGGCGAAGTTGGCTCCGTGGGGGCCTTCGGTAGGTCCCTCACGACACTGGCGCAGAATATTGGTCGCCTCAGATCCTGATACACATCTTCTGATCACCTGATCAGCACCCACCTTGAATAGAAAAGGGTCGTCCCAAATGTAATGCCTGATATCTGAAAAGAATTTCCTCTTTTGCTGGTGAGTCAACCCTTTAATCAGAATTCTACAAGCAAGGTAGTTCGCAAAGTCGGCGAACCAAGGCGACTCATCGCATATCTCTACACCCATCAAAGACTCGAGTGGGAAATTGTCATTGATTGAATCCCAACGCGAGTCCTCGATGTCTCCATGTTCTAACCGAGATAGATGGTCAGCCGCTACATTCAAAGCACCCTTTTTATCTTGGATTTCGATATCAAACTCTTGCAGCAACAAGATCCATCTGATTAGACGCGGTTTAGCGTCCTGTTTGCTGAAGATGTATCTAATGGCTGCGTGATCAGTATACAAAACGGTTTTCGAAAGCACTAAATACGATCTAAATTTATCAAATGCGAAAACGACCGCCAAGAGCTCTTTTCAGTCGTGGTGTAATGCTCTTGGGCGTCGTGAAGAGTTTTTCTCGCATAATAGATCGGGTGAAAGTGCTTTTCTTTCTTTTGCCCCAGAACGGCCCCTATAGCGTAATCACTCGCGTCGCACATAATTTCAAACGGCAGACTCCAGTCCGGTGCAACTAAAATAGGGGCCTCAATTAACTTTTGCTTGAGAAGGTCAAAAACCCTCAAGCAATCATCTCCAAATATGAACGGAGCGTCTTTCTCCAACAAACGGGTCATAGGTCTAGCGATTTTTGAAAAGTCCTTTATGAATCGCCTGTAGAACCCCGCATGACCAAGAAAGCTCCGTATCGCTCTCACAGAGGTGGGAGGCGGAAGTCGTGAAATAACGTCGACTTTAGCTGGATCGACTTCCATGCCCGCATGAGAAATCTTGTGTCCCAAAACTATGCCTTCCTTCACCATGAAGTGGCATTTCTCCCAGTTCAGGACCAGATTCGTCTCCTCACACCTCTTCAACATCTTTCTCAAATTTTCCAAGCAATGATCGAAGGAATCCCCAAATACCGAAAAATCATCCATGAAAACCTCCATGGAATCCTCGATCATCTCATGGAAAATTGCAACCATGCATCTCTGGAAGGTCGCTGGTGCATTACACAACCCAAAAGGCATCCGCCGGTAGGCGAATGTGCCGAAGGGGAAGGTAAAGGTAGTCTTCTCCTGATCCTCAGGAGCGATAGGAATTTGGAAGTACCTAGAGAACCCGTCCAAGAAACAGTAATACAACTTCCCCGACAGACGTTCCAACATCTGGTCGATGAATGGAAGCGGGAAGTGATCCTTACGAGTAGCATCATTGAGTTTGCGGTAATCAATGCAAACTCGCCACCCAGTGACGGTACGGGTAGGAATTAGTTCATTCCTATCATTTGAGACTACAGTCATACCACCTTTCTTAGGTACAACCTGCACTGGACTAACCCACACAGAGTCGGATATAGGATAAATCATCCCGGCATCCAACAACTTAATCACTTCTTTCTTCACCACGTCTTGCATATTTGGATTTAAACGCCTCTGATGCTGTGCACATGGTTTGTACTCGTCTTCCATCAGAATCTTGTGAGTACAGAAAGAAGGATTGATGCCCTTGATATCCATGATTTTCCATGCAATGGCTCTCTTATGAAGTCTTAGAACCTCAAGAAGCTGATTCTTCTCAACCTTTTCCAATGATGCCGAAATTATGACCGGTAAGCGACACTCCTCGTCAAGAAATGCATACTCGAGATGTGGCGAGAGTTCTTTCAACTCCAAAGATGGTGGATCTTCAACCGACGGTTTTGCTTTCTCTTCTTCTACATGAACAATTTCAAGAAATCTCTCCGGAATCTGGGAACCATCGTCACCAATCTGATAGACTGGCTGCTCGAAATCGTGGCCCTCTTGCGTAATGCCAATCAGGTCCCCACATGACAGACGTGTGTCCGAATCAATCTCGTCAATAGTACCTTGAAAATGAGAGCACACACATGCATCGACAATGTCGACGTAATAAAGCTTGTCATCGTGACATTGCGGATGCTGCATCGATCTTTTGATATCGAATGTCACGTGCTCATCATTCACTCGGAGCATGATTTGGTCAGCTGCCACATCAACAATCGTCCTCGTTGTATTGAGGAAAGGGCGTCCAAGTATCAAAGGTACTTTTGAATCCTCGTCCATGTCAAGAATAACAAAGTCCACGGGGAAAACAAATTTATCAATTTTTACAAGCATGTTTTCCACAAATCCACGCGGATACTTGATTGAACGGTCTGCCAACCGAATGCTCATCCTAGTAGGTGACGGCTCTCCCAGATCCAGTTTAGTAAAAACCTTATATGGAATAAGGTTGATACTCGCTCCCAAGTCAGCCAATGCATGGCTAACAGACATGTTTCCAATCAAACACGGGAGCGTAAAACTACCCGGATCTCCCATTTTAATGGGCAGACGGTTTTGTAGAACGGCAGAACAAGTTTCATTCATTACCACACATGATATATACTCGAGCTTCTGTTTATTCGAGAGGATATCCTTAAGGAATTTCGCATACTTTGGCATCTGGGCCAAGGCTTCAACAAACGGTATATTAATGTGTAGTTGCTTAAACAACTCAAGGAACTTACCGTATTGTTCATCATTCTTCTGCTTCTTCAGCCTGCCTGGATAAGGAACTGGAGGAGTGTAATCTTTGACCGGCTCCTGGACTTGTGCTGTATTTGCTGGGCGTAGCCTGGCTTGCACCTCGTCCGGTGTGTCAGTGGGGACCGCTTCAGTGATCGGTGCTGAGTCCGATATGACGGGTCCAGTAGGTTTTCCACTCCTGGTCATGACAGCATTCACATCCTTGTGCCCGCCCAGGTTTGGTTATGTATTGCCCGGAAGACCACCCTGGGGTCTTTTAGACATCATCTGTGCCAGCTGAGCAACCTAATTCTCGATATTCTGAATCGAGGCCTTGTGACTCCTCATTTCTCCCTCATGAGAAAGAAAACGATCCTCGCTCTGCTGATAGCGTTTTTCAGCCAACTGATTCGCACTCGAGGAGCTAGTAAGAAGCTGAGCCATCATATCCTCCAGCTTGGAACTAGACTGAGGGGCCTGCTGCTGGGAGCTACTCCCAGTGCCCTGATTCTGATACGAGTATAGACGCTGCTGGTAAGGTTGGTTGTATTGCTGGAACTGCTGACCCTGACCCTGCTGCGGTGCTGGAGCGCGCGGATTGAACCCCAATGGGTTTTGATTCCCTGTATTCGCTCGCCACCCAAAGTTTGGGTGATTTCTCCACCCGGGATTATAGGTGTTGCTGTACGGATTATTCTGCGGCCTCACCTGATTACTCACGAAATCTACTTCTTCGTGGCCCTCATATACGACTCCCTGAAAACATGCCCCAGGCTCGTGTGACACTCCACACTGGTCACATCCCGAGCCAGCATGCGCAATCATCTGGGACCTGTCGAATCTCGATGCAAGAGCCGATATTTGTGCAGTAATGGCCGTATAGTCGTCTACAGCATGAACTCCTGCGCGAGATGATGATGATGTTGCCCGGCCTCTATCTCCTTCTCGACGCGAGCTGGATTTCAACGCAGCTTTTTCTATAATATCGTACGCTTCCGTCAGCGTCTTAGTTCCTAGATCGCCTCCCGCGTTCACGTCTAATCGCTCCTGCGTATTGTAACTGAGCCCCTGATAGAATGTCAACACCAGCTGTCTCTTGGAGAAACCATGATGTGGCACATCAATCAACAAATCCTTGAATCTCTCCTAAGCTGCATGCAACGACTCGCCCTCGTCCTGACGAAAGGAAACAATTCGGTTCCGTAGCTTGTTCGTTTTCTCAGGTGGAAAATATTTCTGCATAAACTACTCCGCCAACTGATTCCAGGACCTGATGGACCCGGCTGGGAGTGACATAAGCCAAGCTCTAGCTTTGTCACGTAACGAGAACGGAAACAACCTCAACCGAATCGCATCCTCCGAAACACCTGTAATCTTAAACGTGGAACAAATGTGGAGAAAAGCCGCTATATGTCGTCCGGGATCCTCATGCTCACGCCCGTCAAACTGTACTGAATTCTGCACCATATTAATAATACTAGATCTAATTTCAAAAGTAGGTGCATCAATAGTAGGTTGAAGGATACTCGGCTCCAGGCCTGCCCTTCCGGGCTGATTTGTCTCATTCAAAGGTCGCTCATCGTCTGCCATGATTGCGTCTCCTCCTGAGCCCTCGGCTTCAGCGGGTACCACCGGCTACGGCTCACCACTTGCGAGCAGTAGCCCAACCGCCCGACCTCTCGCGCGTAGACGTCTCCTAAGATCACGTTCGGGCTCGTCTGACGGTTCAACAATTTCTGGAGCGGGGGTCGAGAACATTAACCTGCAAACGAAAATTTGACACAATGAATATTTTATTAATAAAATAATGCTGTTTTTTTTTCAGCTGAATATAAACAAAATATTATTTTAAATGGGCTGAAAATTTTATAAAAATCCAAAAATGGGCCCGAAATTTTATAAAAAATCAACACAATAAAAATAATCGAATCGGCTAATACAAAAATGATTATTAGGTGCCGAAAACCCAAAGAATAAATGAATAAATAAATCCGGATTGAATAAAAAAATGGAACAAAAATTTACAAGTGTGAAAAATATTAACAAAATTAAATTAAAAGCAAGAAATATTAACAAATAAATAAACAAATAAAGAATCAAGAAAATATACACAAATATTAACAAGTATATACGCCGATAAGACAATGACTCGGGTTGTTCCTAAAACTCGCCATTTCCCCGGCAACGGCGCCAAAAACTTGACGTGTGCGCGACTACACATATTTTTACAATGAAATTACACACGATTTGGTTTTAAATTTATAAAAGTGATTATTACTTTTACATCAAAACACACACGAAAGAGGCAAGTGTACCCCGTCATATATGTAGTAAAGTATCGGTAAGAACCAAGTATCGATCCAAGGAAATGGGCGGAGAAATAATACTATACCTTTGTCACTAAACTACCGGTAAAAACATAAGTTTTGTGATTTCTAAAAAACTAAAGTAAGCATAAATAAATACTTATAAAAACGTAGTAAAATATAGATAAAAAGCCTTGCTTAATACACAAACAAAGCATGTCAACTAAGTCAGTTTTGGCACTAGAAGCATTCGGTCAATTTTCCATTTTAAGACAATTAGTATCCCTTTCGGGAATCCTAACATGACAATCATTCGGAAAGCTAAAACGATAAACACACTTTAACCACCTAAAACTGTTCTTTAACGTGCAATTGATAAATGTCTATGAAAATCTCTTAAAAATAAGTTAGTCATCCGTTAGGAGTTTTCTAACCGCACTTAATCAAGGAAAGCGACACCAATAAACACAATGTAACCACCGAGACAAGCATAAACTAGATTAAATCACAACCGAGTTCATTTTACAAATCTTAAACATAAATTCATCAAGAAAGCAATTTTGGCCTAAACTACTAACAAGATTAGCAATTCATGTTAAGAATTTATAACAACACCATCTAACTCATTAAGGTCCTTCCGTGAGGGCAAGCTTTCTTGATTAACAATAATTACATTTTATTAAATCAGTAACCATTTCTAGTATCATGATGCACACATTTTAACCAAGCTAAACTAGTTAACAAAGTTTAAAGTTTACTAATACAAGATTAATTAAGCTTCATTTTTCAACTATCTTAACTAACCAAGCACCAATCATCCAACACAATTACTTATAATCAAGAAATCAATATCAATAACAAGGTTGCAAACTAATCATCAAAGATTAACATAGAAAATACTTCAAAATGTCATTACAAACAAAGATTAACACACTAATGGTTATAATCAAACAAGGGATTGTT
>JARYGA010050361.1:0-85419 GCA_030545235.1 Helianthus tuberosus | reverse complement strand
ATTACCTATTTCGTTTGAAAGTGTGGTATTTCGTACGAAAGCATCTATTTCATTTCAGAGGGCTATTTTGTTTGAAGGGAGTATTTCGTTTGAAAGATTATTTCGTTTGAAAAGTGTATTTCCCTTGAAAGTGTCTGATTTTGTGAAACTTGTTACCGAATCATGGAAGAGGAATTTTATAACGCATTTGCTACTGCCCCGAGTACTCCTACTACCGTTACTCGGAACTTGAACATGGAAAATGAAACGGGCACCATGCAAAAACCACCAAAGCTCATGAATATTGAGGAATATAAAGGATGGGAGGAGCGTTTTGAAAACTGGGTTCAAGCAAATTATTTGGATGCTTGAGAATGTGTTGAAACGAAATATATTAGACTGTTGAATGATGATGAAGAGGAGATTGCTATTAAAGATCTAAGTGTTGATGATAGAAAGAAATACAAAAATGAAAAGATGATGATTAGTCTATTGCATCAAGCAGTTAAAGAAGATATCTTGGTCTTACTGCAACATAATGGGAGTGCATATTCAATTTGGAAAGCATTAAAATCAAAGTTTGTAAGGAGCCAAGAGATGATTAAGAACAAAAAATAGCTCTTGAAAAAGGAGTTTGATCTATTTCGCGGTTTAAAAACTGAAAGCACCAAGCAGATCATAGAAAGATACTGCAATTTGATTGTTAACATGAAAAGGTTGAGCATCACAAAAGATAATGAAGAGTTGATTGAAAAATTGGCTGATGCATTGCCACATGAAGTTTGGGGCACATATCTTATGATGTTAAGGAACAAGAAAGGGTTTAGAAATTTAACACTAAGCAAGTTTATTGAAAAACTTGAAGCTCAAGAGATGGAACAACGGAAGATCTCGAGAATGAAAGATTTTGATGGTGAACAAGACATTGGTCTATATTACAAAGGAGGTATCAGTGACAAAACCAACCTTTCACCAAAGATCGAGACTGCTTTCAATGCAAAAAGTTCATCTGGAGGGTCATCTCAAGGATCAAACACCAAAACGGGATTTTCTTCATATCCATCAGTTGATCCAAGTTTTTCAGCAACCAAGAATGGCAAGATGTTACAATGCAATATTGCATTAATCCTTGAGAATGGTCAGAATTTCTCCGAGGAGATTGCAAAAGGTCATATGTCTTTGTTGGTGACTGTACTAGAATCATATGAGAGTTTAGTTGCAGGAAGGATCGGGAATCCAACGTTGACTAAAGAGGATTATGATCAGATCGATGCTGAAGAGATGGAGTTAATGGATATTAAGTGGTGTTTGGCTAGTATGTTGAGAAGAGCTGAGAAATTCAAACAGATCACGGGAAGAGATGATTTCCGTGATGCAAATGTTTCTACTTTAGGATTTGATAGATCTAAAGTTACTTGTTTTCGTTGCAGGGAAAAAGGGCATTTCAAGAGAGAGTGCACAAAGCGCGAAGCAAGTGGAGCTCAAAATCCATTCAACAACAATGATTACTATCGAAAAGCGATCTATCATCAAGTTGCTCAACAACCACATCAACAACAGACACAAACTGCACATGCTAGGAAGGTGATTGAAGAAGAATCATCAAAGAAAGCATATTTGATGAACAAAATGATAAATCAAGATGATGAAAGACTTCCAGAAGGTTTCACTTGGGAAAATTTCAGTTGGGATGATTATGATCCTAACAAGAAGTCAAATCATAAAGCATTTATTGCTCGAGTTGATGAAGATAGTGATAATGATGATTATTATGAAAAAGAATGAAAGAGCACTTAAGAATGCTAGAAGAGAGTGACAGTGATGATGAAAAAGCTCAAATGAAAAAGAAGAAAGTTACAAAACCAGTTAGCAGTGATGATGAAGAAGTTCGTGTGATAAGGAAGAAAGTAAAAGATATTCCAGCTTTCACAGTTGAACCAGAAGCTGATGCACGAAAGATTCCTGTGATATGTGAAAACTGTGAAACAGTGAAGAAGCAAAACAGTACATTGATTCATAACATGAACAGATTGAAAGAATCCTATAATGTTCTGAACAAGGCCATGAATCAATACAATGAATCCAGCAGTGAACAAGCAACAGCTATGAAAACACTTCAAGGAGCTTTTATGACAAAGCAGAAAATCATCAATAATTACATTGAGAAGTGTGCTGTACTGGAATTGAAACAGGAGACCCAGAGGATTGAAACAGAAAGGGTAAACAGGTTGCTAAAAAGTTACTCATGTACTTCTTATGTTATTGACAGGATTTACCCAACCGTTGAAGGCATGAAGGCGTTTGAAGAAGTTACATCAGAAGAAAAAATTTCTGAAACAAAAGAAGAAACTGAAGTGAAAGATTCTGGTAAGAAACAAAGTGTCAATTACAACAAGTGTCCACCCCCGCTAGAAAATGGATATTCTCCATGAAATCCAAATTCAGAAAGAGTAAAAAAGGCAACAAACTTACAGTGGGAATCTTAGTCTTCAGTTAATTTGCCAGAAAACATTGATGTCACTTTCACTTCGTCTGATACTGATCATGAATCAGTGTTAATAAAGAAAGTGGTCGATCAAGTATTGGATAAAGATGAAACCGAGGAGTCAAAGTCGGAGTCAAAATCAAAGTCAAAGTCTGGATCCGACATGTCAAGTTCAAAAGTCAAACAGGGCAAAAGAGTTTATAATAAAGAACTCCTGTTATCAAAATCTAATTTGAATGATGAACCAATCAAAGTGGCATATACTTTGAATGATTCAGACAAATTATTTTCTGATGAGGAATTTCCAATAAGAAGTGTGCAAACTGAAAAGATTAAAAAGGTTTTCAAATTAACAGAAATTAATATTTTTGAAATAAAAGATGTAAATCTTACTGAAAAACCTAAAAAATACACTTCAAGAGTTCAACAGAGATTGAACAAGAAAAAAGGTTACAGTTCTGGTTCAGGTTATCGAAAGAAACCAAACCATAACGGTAATTTCAAAAAGAAGGGTTTGGGTTTTATTACACCAGAAAATTATAAAAATGAGAAAACTTAAAAACCAAAAACTGTTTTTGTTTCATGAATATCAACTGAAGAAGAAAAAGAGCACTTTTTCAGAAAGCAGACGAACAAAGAATTCCTTGCAAAGAAGCAAGTAGAAATGAAGAATGACATTGCTCAAAGGAAGGAGACGAGGATCTGTTTTAACTGCAAAGTTGTTGGTCATATTGCCAGGATTTGTCCAAAGGCAATTCAAACAAAATAGGGAGTGTCTCTTAAAATGAAAGAAAAGATGGTTGAAAATGAATCACCAACTAAATCTTTTATAGCTTTCAAAAACTCGAAATTTGAGGTTGGTGAATGTTCAAAAAGTTTTTACAAAATAAAAGCAAATCTTAATAACCAAAAGTGGGTTGTTAAGAAATCTGATGATAGTTCTAGCAATTATACTGATTCGTCAAAATCATAGGAGCTATTGTCTGGCGATGAATCTGATTCCACAAAGTCAGAAGAGCCACAAGTCGAACAAAAAGTTGAAAAGTCAGTACCGCCAATGGATGATGCAAATTTTCCACCATTGAGGGCTGAAAATTTTAAACAAAAAGTTGGCAAAGTTGAGATTTCAAAACAATTCTTTTCTAAAAAGAAAGAATTTGATGTTGAAAAGGTTTTTAATGCCAAAGTGAATATATTTCTGGAAAAATAATTGATGGGAAGGTCAAAGGGGTAAAGAAATTTTATGAAAAGAAGAAGAAAGGTAAGAAACCGAGTGTTGATGACTCGGAATCTCCCAAGGTCTGTCAGGCTTGGGAAAATCTCTCTAACTGAAAAACCTGACTTGCCGGAACTCCCAGGTTGGTAAGTGTGGAGTAGGAATCGATATCTTTCTTGAGAAATATCACAGGTGTAATTTGTGAGTTGGTAAAAGATATTTTGACTTACAAGTGGTTAATAAAGGACATTAAGTTGTACTTGATTTAACTATCATACAAGTGCAATGATTATTGGAAATTGTTTTTGTGATAAACCTACAAGTGGTTGAAAACAGTGTGATGAATTAAACCCCATGTTTGTGAAATGGCAAACAAAACTAATTTTCCGGTAAAACCATTTTGATTAAAACAAACTCAAGTGTTTTAAAATCATAATGGGAAAATAGTTTGTTGTCAGGGGGAGTTCTGATTGTTTATGCCAAGTGGATAGCGAATTGAAGCAATTCACAACAATTGTCACTTTATTGTACAGTTTGTTTTCAAAGTTTTTCCTACAAGTGGTTTAGTTTCAAATTTTCTCAGAAAATCAAAATTGAAACATATTTTGATTTTAGGGGGAGTAAAAATTTTATAAATTTCGAAAATTTGAAAAAGTCAAAAACATTGAAAAAATGAAAATGAGTTTTGTTGTGAAAAAAGGAAATGATAGTACATCAGTAGACGATCACAGCATGCTAAAGATTTGGAAAGTTAAAAAATGATAAACGGTCTCACTGATGATGTGCCAGTTGATTTTTGCACATTTAGTAGATTGTGTCGAGATATAAACCTAAATTACAAACTTACTTATCTCGTGGGGAACATCTCTCAGATATATGGGTAACCCCCGAAGTCTTGTTTGAAAGACCCCACTTTCTGAGATACTAGGTCTTTATGCTTAGTGATATCTGGGGTATTATCCCGGGACTTCTGATTTTGCGGAAGCAATGGCCTTGTCCCCGTATAATACTTTTCGCTTGCTTGAAATATAGCACCCCCCTCAGCATAAAAATGATGAAACATTGAAAAATGCTAATCATGTGCTGTTGAAGAAAAGATTCTCTAAAGGGAACACACCTAAAGTCGAAGCCATCATTTCTCTGATTTTGCGGAAGCAATAGCCTGAGCTCTCATGGCCCTCACATTTAACCCTTTACAGATATCATCTAGGTATACTCACCTGTAAGACTGAATATTGGGATCTGGATACGGGAGTATATTCTGAGGTGGGACACACGAATAAGTTTAAGTCTCTAAAACATTAATCTCGTATCTCGAAACAGTTGAACTATGTATGGAAATTTAAGTGGATCACTATACTGACAATCTAAGTGAATCGTTTAGAACTTAAAATGTTTAAAGCTTAACGGTGTTAGTGATTTGTGTCATAAACTGATATGATCCTCTTACACAAACTCACAAAAATATTGTTTGTAAATATTTCTTTACTGCTTTCTATTATAAACAAAAATCCAAAAAGATTTTCAGTGTGTTTTAGCATAAACTTTTGAAAAATCCAAAAAGATTTTCGAAAACTGATGTTGAAAAGCTGATTTTCAAAGTCACGAGTGCTAAACATGATGAATAGGTTTGGGAGAGTATGTTTGAGATGAAAAATTGTTTGAAATGAAAAATGTTATTTTTACAAGTGGTTCATCAGAGATTAACATTGTAAAATCCTTTATTGATTGATTAATACCTGCAAGTGGTATATAAATTTGTCAAATTTTAAATTTATGAAATTTATTGTGAGGTAGAGATTTGTGCAGGTTAGCTAGGTTCCTGATCCTGAGCAGAGTGTGAGCCAGGTCTCGATTCTAGAACCTGTGAAAAGCCAGGTTTCGATCCCGAAACAATTTAAGGGGGAGTTTGAATGGTAAAGAACCAGGTTCGAATCCTGAGGATCACGTAAGTTACTGATGCTGATGAACTTAAGGAATCAAGAGATCTAATCAAGAGAATTAGAAAGATCAAGAGCCAGATTACGATTCTGAATTTGAAAGAAAAGAGAAAGAGAAGGGAAGGGAAGACAGAGATTGAGGATGCTTTACATTGTCAGATACTTTGGTAAGAGCACGAGAAGACTGATGAAGGCAGAAGACACGACATGCTGAAAATTAGTACTGAAGACTCGTCGACATCCCAGGGGGAGTCTGTTGGTGCATACGTCTGTCGACTTCGTCTTGTATTGAGTCTTGTATTAGAATAGATAGATCAGGGCACGTTATTCAAGAATATGAGAAATATGTATTGTAGGGGTATTTCGCGCGAAATGACAAACTGTCATTTCGCAGGAAATCAACAGGGTATTTCACACGAAATAGCTATTTCGTGTGAAGTTGATTTCGCATGAACTGGTTCCGTGCGAAATAGCCATGCCTATAAATACGTGACTTGACTTGTCATTTGTAACTTTCCGGTTTCAGTGTCGAACTGCTGCCGAAGTGTCTACTCACTGTAAAACATTGTTATATCAATCAAAAGACAGTTTAAAGTGAATTGCAAGCTGAATCACCTCAATACGTTTGTTTCCACCTCTCGTATTGTTGAGAACTCTTCTGAACGACTCGTTTCGGTCGTGAAAACGATCCTACATGACAAAACTTGCTGTGATTTCTGTGCACTAAATTCCATAATTATGTATGCATCCATATATAATTACGTAATTTCTTGCACAGTTCGCACAGTTTGTTTTATAATGTGAAGGGGATAGAATTTGAACAAGCTTGAGACAATCTTTGATTAGGTCAACACATAGCATAAGCACATAATTGTTTTCCTTGGTTATTAATTTGTTATCAGTTTGTTATTAATTGTTATTAACTTGTTATTGATTTGAACATGGGTATTCAAGGTATACCAGGAACCCAGTCGACGGACTTCAACTTCCTCAAGAATCCATCTGAAAAGATAGGATGATTTTCCAAAAATTCGATTTCGTTTTCAGGATACGTAATATTTGAATTAAGGTAGACAACAGTTAAGGACTTACGGAAATACCCTTAGGTACCCTATTATGGATTTATAGTGGTACTTTGGGTATTCGTCCAGAGTTGTAACTTGCGCCTTGTATTCCGTTCCCTTGGAAGAAATGGGTACTTAGCATTTTTGTGGAAATCGCAAGAAATCACAAAATGGAAGAATTTTGGGGGCAGTCTGTTCTACAAGGAACACGGTTCCTTGGTTGTCGATATTGTAGGGGATTTGCTGTTTATATATGCAACCACATTTGTACATTGCAATGTAAATAAAAAGATTTATTTATAAACAACAACAACAACTGTTTCATAGATCTTGGCAACAAAAGAAAATAATACATAAGGCTTGATTATTTCTAAACAGCGTCGTCTTTCAGTCGGTCAGATGCTCATCCCTGCACTGGATTTGCATTAGCAAGCTTCAGGCAATTCTTTCGGAAATGGCCCATCTCGCCACAGGTGTAGCAAAACCCTGGTGGAAAACGTGCTTGAGCACGATTGTTGTCAGTTTGATTGGGTGCAACTGCAGCAGGGCAAACTCTTGCTGTATGACCTTTAAGTCCACAAATCAGGCATTTGCGGCACTTCACACTAGCATGATAATGAAGGTTACATTGGTTGCACAAGGGTGCAGTTCCGTTGTATGGCTTCCTAGCAGGGGGTTGAGCTGGTTGGTTGGGGACAGCTTGATCATTGTGAGTAACCACGGCGAAGTTCTGAGAAGCCTTTCGCTTCTTTGACTTCTTGGAGGATTCAGTTTGCTCATCTTTGGTTTTGATTCTTCGATCGGTTTCTTGTTGCTTTTTCGGAAAAGTTTACCTTTCCTGATCTGAGATTCAGTCAAGGTAGCGGATAGCTCAATGGCCTGTCTAACTGTAGTGGGGTTGCTACCAGTAACAATGTCTTGTACTGAGTCAGGGAGGCCATCAATGTACTTTTCGATTGCCTTATCCAAAGGCGTAACCATGTTCGGGCATAACAGACTTAACTCCTCATAACGGTCTGTGTAAACTCTATGCTCGCCACTATCTTGCTTAAGATCGTCGAATTCCATTTCCAATGCCATAATCTCATGACGATGACAGAATTCCTTCATCATTAGAGCTTGAAACTCTTCCCAGGTTTGAGCGAGTGCCACGTCGGCGCCCCTATCTCTCATTACACCATTCCACCATGTTAAAGCTCGCTTCTCAAAGACACTAGATGCGAATTCAACCTTTCGCTCGTTTGGACTCTGAACGTGTCTGAAGGTGCTCTCTTGACTCTCGAACCATTGTATAAGTGCAATCTCTCCTTGAGACCCAGAAAATTTTGATGGCTTGGCAGAGTTGAATGTCTTGAAGTTACAAGGAGCATTATTGTTGTTATTGAAGGCTTGGTTACATTGAGCAATGATGTTTGGGAGTGCAACATCCATTTGCTGCGTAATGATAGCCGCCAGTTCTTCATTAGGTATATGATTGTCACGTCGAGGAGGCATTCTAAAAGAGGAAACATGAGAGAAAACAAGTGAAATGGCATTGGGTAAGAATGGGATGTTACAATTACCGACCAAAAAGCACGGATAATGGTCATTTGTTCGAACCACGAAGCAAACAAACGATGCACAAAAGCTGAATCAAAGTAAATAGGTCCTCATAATGTATCGCGAAGACATGCTTTAACCTATAAGTGGACACTCACCCAAGAGTTCCCAGGTAAGAGTGACTGGTCCGATTATTTGGATTTGTACGAACACTCTAGCCTTAGACAGAAAACTCGGGATACAGGCACCCACCCTTCCAGATTGCACGTGTTCACATTAACAAGACCCAAACTTTGACGAGATTTTGAAAACTTTGAAGGTTCAAAACCTTATAATAAATCATCCTAGAAAAGATGATTGGTTTTCAAAGCAGATTTGAAATTTGTGTTCTTGTGGTGGTTGTCACCTAAAGATAGGCGACGATATTGTTTTATGACTACACGCAAGCAAACTCGCGTTAGGGTCCTAGGAAGGTTATAGTCTAGGTCAAATCATTACTAATAACCTAATTCCCTATAACCATGGGCTCTGGTACCAACTTTTCTGTCACACCCCGACCGCGTTAAAACAACAAACCGCGGCGGAAACGTCGGGGAGTGTCGTAACAGAATCATTGTTTCATAACACATGGATTGAAGTTCTGTTTTATTGAATTAAATGTATTACATTGTATTTGAAATTTGAAACAAAACATGAACAATTAACTATCATTGTTATTAAGTCACTAAGGCCTCGCCCATTCCTATGTGAGCATGCATCAATATCATCATCAATCATCACCAACTATGATACCTGAAACACATGTGAAAATACGTCAGCATAAAAATGCCGGTGAGTACATAGGTTTTATGTGAGTGTCAGATTCATGGCTCGTTTACTTTTTGAAATAACTTGAACAACTTTGTTAAATGATATTAGAAAACTAGGTTTTATAAAATGTTTGTATTGTAAATTGAAATAACCAAGTCAAAACAGATTTATTATAATTTATAAAACCTCGATGCCATGAATCTTAACTCAAAAACATTTGTTTATGTAACCCATATTTGTAAATTGTTTTTGTAATAAAACTCAAATGGTTTATATTGTTAGAAAAACCTTGTAATATAACTTTGTTTTGAAAACACTTGCCCAAGTTATCTAGATAACGCAACGATATATAATGTGATAAAAGCACTTATATATAGGAAGTACCAGCGGCATATCCACCATGCTTTTAACACATTACACCCGCCCCGTTACCTAATCACTTCCCTAACCCAACGGTTCAAACAGTTCCAAACGGTTCACACCAAACAATCAGTTCCAAACGGTTCACATAAATCAAATAGTTCCAAACGGTTCACATGAATCAAACTGTTCCAAATGGTTCCAACAGTTCAAAATGTAAAACAATGTGTCCATATGCTGGATGAACATATGCAACAAAAATGTAATGTAAAACAATGTGTCCATATGCTGGATGAGCATATGCAACAAAATATAATATATGAAAATCAATGTGCTAGCATGCTAGGTGAACATACATAGAAAAAACATAATGAAATCATGTACTATAAGTGTACTAATGAACATAGCAAGTACATATTATGAAAGCATGAAACGCACGAAAGTAACAAGTAGGCACATGTGTTCCACCGCAAAACATTTGAAAACAGTAAAAGAAGGGGCTATGTACTCACTTGAGAATGTTTAGAAGTCTTGAATAATAACCAAGCAAAGCTAGAGGGATCACGGAATCAAACGGCACCTAATATAGGTAACTAGGTTAATAAACCGGACCTAAATCGGAAGATTGGATAGGATGATGTTTCGTAAACCAAATGAGTATTGGAACTCATGCGATATGGTTTAACAAAGCCTACATACTAAATTGAAACCTAACCTAAGTGCTTACAACCCATTATGACTCGTTTAGGTAGCTTATGCTACTTTAACGCGTCGTTCGCGTAAAACACGTTCGGACCACCTTACTAGTCCTATGACAAGTATTATATGCCTTACCAAGTCTAATAATGTTGCCTAATCAGTTTAGATGTCAAAATTTAAGTTACATATGCTTAGAATGAATTTATGCGCAAAAAGGGCATTTTGGTCATTTTCCTAAGGCATATAAACTACCTATCATACGACTAACTAAACGAAGTGACCATAAGGTATAACCTTGGAAGGTTATTCCCTATACAACTATGGTCACCTAATGTGTTTGGTCGGATCCTAATGATTGACCAAATGGGTCAGGTTCGGAAGTCTAAGCGGTTGTTTAGACCGCTTATCTTACGACCCTATATAAGCACTAATCTAAAAGTGACGAGTTAAATATGTTAAAACATGTTTAACGAAGTTAGAAAACTAGTTTGACATCAAAACAAACGGTTTTGATACCCAATAATAGTTTGGTTGCAAAATACGCATAGACGCGTATTTTGACCGAAACTATGACTCGTCACTACACCTAATTAACATGGTAATCAGTAGGTATAGTCACAAAGGACTATGACCATCGTGATTATGCTCACGTTGCGAAGTTCAAACGAACTTCGTGTTGACCATAAAGTGGTCAAAGCTGAAAGTCAAACACAGTTTGACTTTCGTGCTTAAAACGCGTAAAAGAACGAAAGAATACTTACAAGGGGTCCAAGAAATGGAGATTTGATCTGAAAATTCTCAGGTATGAAGTGTAGAAACTTCAACTTAGAGAATATAATCAGATCAAGGTGTGAGTTGCAAATGAAATCATGGGGGGTATTTATAGTTTTTGGGCCACCATTAAGATCATTCCTTGAAAACCAAGCTTTAATCTTGGCCTTACAAGTGTGCCCATTGTTTTAGAAAAATAGGGAAGTCCAAAACAAGCCCATAGATCCATTAAAACCATTTGCAAATCATGGGAACAGCTGGAACAAGCTGGAATCATCTTTCTGCTGAACTAGGGGTCTCTCACGCACCGCATAAGACTCAGAGAAGTCTTACGCGCCCCTCCTGAGCCATAGTTTGGTAGATTGTCAGAAATGGTCCCTGCAGCCAAGAAACTTGGTTTTCGATACATTTTTGACACGTTTAAGCCCCGTTAACCCCATTTCAAGGCTCTAAAATGAAGTTAAAGTATAGGGAAGTTAAAATATGCTCAAAAATATGTCGGATGTTGGTTCGTTTGGTCGTACGGTTCCGTTATTCGGTTAATTACGACGGAAGTCGTAAAGGACGCAAAACGATCCAAATTGCGCGACGAATGGTACTTTATCATGCCAATCACTAAAATAAAATATTTCAATGATTACATAAATTTTTGGATGCCCGGATATATTCAGAACGTAAGATATGCGCGAAAATGCAAACTTGTGCACTTTTTGACGCTTTTAGTCCCTATTGATCAAGAAGTTTATTTTTGTGCACCAAACACCTCAAAGCCTATTTATAAGCTATGTAAAGGATATTTAGGGCATATTTAACTTAAAATCATGTTCCAGAATGTTCGTTACAGTACGAATCGGCATACTTTCGCAGTTTGTCAAAATTAGTCCCTGTAAGCGAATAAACTTGATTTCGACACACCAAACCCTCCAAAACTTATTTCTAAGTTATGTAAAGGTTATTTAAGGTATGTTAAGCCTATTTCACTGTTCCGTAGTGTTTGATGCATTAAACTGATTACGTTTTCGCATTAGTTCACGTACAACCTTCCAGAAAGCGATTTAAAGCTCGAAATCGAACAAGAATTGATATGTGTAAATTATACACACATTTATACAAATCCCAAGTATGAAACACAATATTTCATTGATTTGGTATTTGGTTGACGGTCGCAGAGGCACAGATGTCACATCTCAGTTGTTGGTGTCTACAGGGTGGTCTTAATTAGGTTTCCACTGTCTTCTTGAAAACCAGTGGGTTTAGCAAGAATAGTGGAAGCCGCCACTACAATATCCTCATATGGATTTACCTATGAGGGATGAGCCTCTTCCTTATGTGGTTGAGAGCAAGATTCATGTGTACTAGGGCTTTGTTCTGTGGCTGCATTTTTGTAATTTGTGGTTGAGATGTGCCCTTTTCTTGGTACACATGAAGATCTACCTCCGTGAGTCTTTTCTCAAAACTGCTAGGTAGGCTGGTTTGGCTGGTTGGAGGTACTAGCGAATGTGGTGAAGAAGTAACCACAATCTCTAGCTGAGTTTGTGTTTCATAGGTAGTATACTTGGTTTCACCATAAGCCTTCAAAGTTTTCAAATTCTCTACATCAGGATTTACTTGAATAGGATGAGCCTCTTCCTCATGTGGAATAGGAATAGGATCCTCTTGTACCTGGGCATCTTTTTGTGGCTACATATCTTTAATTTGTGGTTGAGATATTCCCATTTCATGGTACACGTGTGTTCCTTCCTTCATGAGTTCTTTGTCAAAACTACTGGTTTGAGAAGTTGTTGGTTTTGTACAACATCGCTCTTTTGTGAGAGCTTCTAAGGAGTTTGGCTAGTTTGAGGTATTGAGAACTGATGTGAAGAAGTAACATCAGTCTCAAACTGCTAAGTTTGTGTTTCAGCTAGGTTCTCATGGACCTCGTCTTCCCGAGTAACATTTGTTTTGGCTTTTTTTTATGGATAACAGACTCTGTCGTCCCGCCTAGTCAAAAACCTAATTAACCTAGGTAGCTAGGGTAATGTGACATTTGTATATATTCAGTCATTGTACAATTCCAAACATTTTTGTATTCAATAAAATCTTGTATTTTATTTACAAAATGCATACTCTCAATCATTGTACAATTTCGATCATTTTCGTGTTCGATAAAATGTTATATTTTATTTACGAAACACGTAAGCGTACGATCGAACGAAACAATATCCACAACTTTCCCGGACAAAATCCAAGTTACACATTCCTTAACACCTTTTCTATAACCTAAATTTTAGGTTAAAAGGGGTTGAAATTACAAAACTTGATAATACAAGTCTAGGGGCCAAATCTGCCAAAATGTGAAAATTCTGCCCAGCCTAGGCTTACGGACCTTAAGCAAATAAAGCCATACAATCCGTATGGACCTGCCAGCAATAGAAAAACTGGCAGCTGGCTGTTAATCTCAATTCCTGGCCCCCAAGTCGCGATTTTTGTCACTTCTCACCTGCTTTGGACACCTACGAGGACATTAAGCATGTGCTAAGACCTTGAGGGACACTTGGAAATATTTGGAGATCATTTGATCACTATAAATAGCCTTGTTCATTCACCATTTCAACTTGCTCAATTCTATCTTCTTTCTCTCTTCATTTGAGCTTGTTTCCAGCTGATTGGAAGCCTCCTACTTGATGTTCTAAAAGTGTTCTTCAACACAAGTAAGTACTTTCCTTAGTTCTTTCTTTATTTTGGCTATTTATGAGCCAAAAGTCAAACAGTTTAACTTTCTATTTAACTTTTGGTTTGAATCATTTTAGTCAAGTCAAAGTTCAATTGAACTTTGCAATGTGATCGTAATCCAGAAGGTATTAATCCCCTGCAATTGCACCTTCTGATTACCATGTTTAGTAGGCAAAATGACGAGTCAAAGTTTTATGAATTAAAAGTAAAAATGTACAAAAATGCATTTTACGACGAAAACTTTTTTGGGTATTAAAAATAAAAGTTTTGACACCAAATCAGTTTTATAACATTATTAGACATGTTCAAACATGTCTAACTCGTCATTTCTAGTTTAGTACTTTTTACTGAGTCGAAAGTCGAGCAGTTTGACTACCGCTTTGACTTTCGAATCTGACTCGTTTGGTCAATCTTAGGATTCGACCAAACACATTTTTATGACCATAGTTATATAGGGAATAACCCTCTGAGGTTATACCTTATGGTCATGTCGTTTGGTTAGTTTATGACGAGTCGATTTTGTGTTCTTTTAAATTGACGAAAACGTCCTTTTTGCACATAAAGTTGTTTTAAGCATATAAGACCAAAGTTTTAACATCTAAACTGATGTTGCAACTTAATCAAGCTTGTTTTGATATATTAGACTTGTCATATGACTGATTTAACCATCTGATCATATAGTTACGCTAATGACCTGTTAAAGTGGCGTAAACTACGTTAACGAGTCATATCGGGTCAAAAGCACTTAGGAACTCATCCAAATCAGATTGTAGGGTCTAATGAACCATATCGTATGAGACCCAACACTCGGTTGGTTTATGAACCTCATTCTATCTGAATCCTCCGATTAAAGTCTCGAGACACTAATATAGTTATCCGACACATTAGGACACACTTGAGCTTTGTTTATTCCATTGAACGAGGACTCATACGCAATATCAAGTGAGTACATAGCTCCCCTCTTTTACGTTTTCTAAATGTTTTGTGGTGACTCATATGTGCTAAATCGTTTTCAAGTTTTCAAAAAAAAATTTGTGGTTTATATATAACACTATTCTTTCAATAATGTGGTAAATTTGTTGGTGCGTTATCCATAACACGAATGACATTCATTAACTTTGGCCGAGCCGATTAGTAGTATGTTATGGTACCATAGGACTGACAATCCCATTACCAGACTTTCCGCTGGATTTGGTGGAAGTTTGGGGAACGACAGAAACTGTTTATTTTAACAAACCCTTTGGTGGTTTGTTAGTCGATTTAAAGAGACCTTTTGGTGGTCTAGACGTGTCATCATAGGCTTGAACGTATTCCTTAAAGAACGCCCACAGATTTCACTATTAAAGCACGGATGATTTGTTTATACAAAACAAGGACGAATGGTTTATAACACGGACGATTGGTTTATAACACGGACTATTGGATGATTGGTTTATGGTAAGTAATTTAAATAACGAGACAGGTGTAATATGATAAAAGTATGTTGGATACGCCAATGGTACTTCCTATATATAAATGTTTTTATCATATTACATATCGTAGCGTTATCCAAATTACTTCAACAAGGACAGATGGTTTTGAACGTCACGAATGATTTACGATTAAAGATATAAACCATACTACAATTTTCTTTTAAATCGATTTATTACTCAGTTTTACAAAAGAAATGTTTTGGTCAAGATTCATGGCTACAAGGTTTTATACCCTAAACCAACTTTTTTAGTCGGTTAAAAATATTGCAATAACAAACACTTTTGATACAAGGTTTACATTTATCGACTCTTGTAGTCGAACGAGGTATTGCAATAACGTATACAAAGTCATGAATTTGACACACAACAAAACCTATGTACTCGACAGCTTTTTATGCTGACTGTCTTTTCACATATGTTTCACGAGCTAATGTTTGTTGATTTATGCATGCCACACGTAGGATGGAAGCGGGCCTTAGTTACCTTAAAATTTGAAGGACAATTTGTTTGTATTTTGTTTATGTTATCCAAAGACAATGAAAATTTATTAATGAAATAAAATAAAACTTTAAGAACTACGTGTTGTGAAAGAATTCCTGTAACGTGACTCCCTGATGTTTCCACCGCAGTTTGTTGTTTTACGAGATCAGGGTGTTATAGAGATTGGTATTAGAGCCATGGTTATAGGGAATTAGGTTATTATCAATACTTTTAACCTAGATTATAACCTTCCTAGGACTGTAACGCAAGTTTTCTAGTGTTTAGATTTTAATACAATACCATCACCTATCCTTAGGTGATTACAAAACAATACAATAGTCACAAATTCCTTCCAAAACTTTTACAAGAAATCAATCATCTATCCGTAGATGATTTATTTTTGGCTTTAAGCCTTCAAAGTTTTCAAATTCTCATCAAAGTTTGGGTTTTAATAATGTGAACACGTGCAATCTTGAAGGGTGGATGCATGTACCCTGCGTTTTCTGTCTAAGGCTAGAGTGTTCATACTAATCCACATTATCGAACCAGTCACTCTTACCTAGGAACTCTTGGGGTGAGTGTCCACTTATAGGCTAAAGCATGCCTTCATGATACATTATAAAGACCCATTTACTTTGATTAGTCACTGTGTGTCGTTTGTTTGTTTTAAGTAACGAACAAATGATCACAATCCTTATGTTTCATCGATATTTTTAAACATCTCTTTTGATTATCCAATTTAGATCTCACACGTCTCCTCTCATATTTCCTTCTCTTTTAGAATGCCTCCTCGACGTAATGCTACTCAAGACGCCGATATGGCGGCTATGATTGCTCAGTAGATAGCTACTGTTCTCCCAAACCTCGTGACCCAACTAAACCAAGCCAACAACAACAATAACAACAACAAGGCACCTGCTATGTACAACTATAAACAATTCAATTCGGCTAAACCACTCAAGTTTATTGGGTCTGAAGGAGCTACTGGGCTCCTATAGTGGTTTGAGAGTTTCGAGAGCACATTCCATCATGTTTAGAGTCCGAACGAGCACAAGGCAGAGTTTGCATCGAGTGTTCCAAAAGAGGGCACTCACGTGGTGGAACAAAGTTATGAGGGATAAGGGTGCCGACGTGGCAATGGCTTAAACGTGGGAAGAGCTTAGAGCTCTCATGATTAAGGAATTCTACCCATGTCACGGACAACGGGCGCTTGAAAATTGATTCCACGATCTTAAACAAGATATTGGAGAGCATCTTGGCTACACCCATCGATACGAAGAATTGAGCCTGCTGTGTCCCACCATGGTCACACCGTTGGATAAAGAAATCGAGAGATACATTGATGGCCTTCCTG
Source organism: Helianthus tuberosus (assembly GCA_030545235.1). Lineage (NCBI taxonomy): Eukaryota > Viridiplantae > Streptophyta > Magnoliopsida > Asterales > Asteraceae > Helianthus > Helianthus tuberosus. Next base: position 68,538 of record JARYGA010050361.1, on the reverse strand, counting down.
ATGCAGTTCAGGACATAGTCACTGGTAGCAACCCTACTATAGTTAGACAAGCTATTGAGCTAGCTGATACCTTGATTGAATCTCAAATCAAGAAAGGGAAACTGTTTCGCAAGGGCGACAATAACAAGCTGCTAAGACCACTAAGGAGAAACCCAAGGAAAACAAAGCCGAACCTTCCATGTCACGGCCCAGCCCCGGTTTGACCCGGTCAGGAGCCGTGGGACAGGAACCCGTGGTATTTAATTAATGCGACAGCGGAAGACTTTAACAGGATCTTTTAAAACTTGAAATACCCGTTTTATTTCATGACTTGGAACAAACCCCGTAATTTACAATAAGGGAATTTCACGGGGAAATCCTTATTTTACAAAACATCTTTCTTTATTTATATTGAGCCACTTGCTTAAGCTTGTAGTGCTTCACGACACTTTTCCTGGATCACAACAGATCACCTGAAACATGTTTGAAAAAGGTTTTGTCAGCAGGGAAATACTGGTGTATCGTTCTTTTTACTAAAAATGACACGTTGTTATAATTTACAGTATTAAGAGCGATTACAATGTTTCCTGATATCAACCAACTACCCACGGTATTTGTCACTCGACCATCCATTGGTAACCTCATTGTCCAATGGTGTCTATGACTATGGTCATATCACCCCTTGGCTAACTCGTTGTCCAATGGTGACGGTTATCAAGTAATGTATACAAAACCCCACATACCGGCTGTATGTTTGGTGATTACAAAGACTTAATCCCTGTAATTATAACTTTGAAAATAAACATGCTTTTGAAAGTAATTTGATAAAAAGAGAATGACTCACATTGCAGATTTAACGGGTAGAGTTTAAGCCTACTGATAAGCCTGATAACCTAGTTTAAATAACAATGCACACGAACTAGGTTAGTAACTAATACAGCATTTACGATAACTCACGAGATTAAACCCTCACGATAAATGACAAAGTGCGATACTTAAACATCCATCGAATTAACAACGAATGACAAAGTATAAACCCTAATTAGAGCAGCACTTAAACATTCATCGGATAGTTTTAATCGATCGGACATTGAATCATAGCAGCGATCGAGTTAATACCCGGTATCGTAGCAGCGCCTAGCTATAATAAGTGAATTTTCGACTTTAGAGCAGTGAGGATTCGTTTTTGAAAGGTTTCGTCGACACAGAATGAAAGCCCCTGAGCTAGGCTATTTATAGCCTGAATTTGGGTCTTACGCGGCCCGCGTAAACCTATAAGTAACACTTACGCGGCCTGCGTGGCCGCCTAGTCTAGGCGTAGGTCTGGTTGGTCAAACGTAGGTGCACCAGGTGGTCGACATGTGGCTCGGGAACACTTATCCGGTCAAACCCAAGGTTGACGCGGCCCGCGTAAGCTTCCCCTTAAGGCTTACGCGGCCCGCCTGAAACCCACTAATTCTGATTTCTTAGTTTTTTATGTACAGTGGTGTTTCAGGGGTCCAGGTTTTCCTTTATGGGTTATTTTGGGACAATTTTTGAAGGTCCTTACAACTTCCCCACCTTATTTAGAATCTCGTCCTTGAGATTTATTGAAATAAGTGTGGATACTTTCTCTTCATTTCTGATTCTAGTTCCCAAGTGTATTCTGGCCCTCTTTTTGAATTCCACTTGACTTTGACCAGTACCAATCTTTTGTGTTTGAGAAACTTGATCTTTCGATCTTCTACTTGGAGCGGTTTCTCTACGAATTTTAACTTTTCATTTACCTCTACATCTTGAAGAGGTATTACCAGAGATTCGTCAGATAAGCATTTCTTGAGATTGGATACATGAAATACATCATGTACTCCAGCTAACTCATCTGGTAGTTGTAAGCGATAGGCAACTGGTCCTATACATTGGATTACGGAAAATGGCCCTACGTATCTTGGACTTAGTTTTCCTTTCTTACCGAACCTTACTACTCCTTTCCAAGGAGATACTTTCAAGAGTACCTTGTCTCCAACTTGGAACTCTAATGGTTTGCGTCGATTGTCGGCATAAATTTTCTGGCGATCTCGTGCCGTCTTTAATCTTTCCTTGATTTGAGTTATCTTGTTGGTAGTTTCTTGTACTATTTCAGGACCTGATAATTCACTTTCTCCTATTTCTGCCCAACAAACGGGAGTTCTGCATTTTCGTCCATACAGTGCTTCGAATAGGGCAGCTTCTATGCTTGAATGATAACTATTGTTATAGGAGAATTTGATCAAAGGTAGGTGATCATCCCAGTTTCCGCCAAAATCTATCACACATGCTCGGAGCATGTCTTCTAGGGTTTGTATCGTCCTTTCACTTTGTCCATCTGTTTGAGGATGATATGCCGTACTTAAATTTAGTCGTGTTCCCATTGCTTTCTGGAAACTTGTCCAGAAATGGGAAGTGAAACGACTATCCCTATCCGATACAATGGATAGTGGAACTCCATGTAAGGATACTACCTCGTCTACATACAATTTTGCCAATCTTTCCATGCTAAATGTTTCTTTCATAGGTAGAAAGTGAGCTGACTTGGTTAATCGATCCACAATTACCCAAATCGCATCATTACCTTTTCTGGTTTTGGGTAACTTAGTAACAAAGTCCATTGTTATGAGCTCCCATTTCCATACAGGCATTTCTAACTGTTGAAGTAGACCTGAAGGTTTCTGGTGTTCTGCCTTAACTTGTGAACAAGTAAGACACTTAGAAACGTATCTAGCTATGTCCTTTTTCATTCCTATCCACCAGAAATTATTTCTTAAATCCTGATACATCTTATTATTACCAGGATGCATGGTATACCTAGATTTATGAGTTTCTTCTAAAATTTTATTTCTTAATTCTCCTTGCTTAGGTACCCAAATCCTTTTCTTGTGGAATCTCCAAATTCCATCATTTCCTTGCTCTAGTTCCTTTATTCGTCCTTTCATTCCTTCAGCATCATCCTTGATTGTTGTTTCTTGAACATTCTTTAATTGTTCCATTAAATCTAACTGTAGATTTAATCTGAGAGCATGAATCTGTCGTTGTTTCTCATGATACTTACGACTTAAAGCATCTGCAACTACGTTTGCTTTTCCTTCGTGATATTGGATATCACAGTCGTAGTAACTTAGAATTTCGATCCACCTTCTTTGCCTCATGTTTAACTCTTTTTGCCCAAATATATACCTTAAACTTTTGTGATCCGTATAGACAGTAAACTTACTTCCATACAGATAATGTCTCCAAATTTTAAGGGCAAAAATTATGGCTCCCAACTCTAAGTCATGAGTTGTATAGTTTTCTTCGTGCTTTTTCAATTGTCTTGAAGCATACGCAATTACCTTCTTGCGTTGCATCAGCACACATCCTAATCCTAGCTTAGAAGCATCACAATATACTTCAAAATCTTCAGTTCCTTCTAGTAAAGCTAGAATTGGAGCATTGGTTAACTTTTTCTTTAATATCCTAAAGGCCTCCCCTTGCCTGGGTCCCCATTCAAACTTAACTGTTTTACAGGTTAGCTTAGTTAAGGGTACAACTATCTTGGAAAAATCCTTAATAAAGCGTCTATAGTATCCAGCTAATCCTAAAAAGCTTCTAATTTCCATAGCTGTTTGTGGAACTTTCCATTTGGTGATTGCTTCTATCTTAGTAGGATCTACGTGAATACCTTCGTGTTTCACCATGTGTCCAAAAAATTGCACTTACTGTAGCCAAAATTCACACTTCGAGAACTTGGCATAAAGCTTTTCTTTTCTTAACAATGTTAAGAGTGCATGCAGGTGTTGACAGTGTTCATCCTGGCTTTTGGAATAAATAAGTATATCGTCGATGAAGACAATTACAAATTTATCCAAATACGGTTTACAGATTCGATTCATCATGTCCATGAATGCTGCAGGTGCATTCGTTAGTCCGAAGGGCATGACTGTAAACTCGTAATGACCATACCTAGTTCTAAAAGCAGTTTTAGGTAGGTCTTCTTCTTGTACCTTCAACTGATGATATCCGGAGCGCAAGTCGATCTTAGAAAAATATCTAGATCCCTGGAGTTGATCAAATAGATCATCAATCCTAGGTAATGGGTATCAATTCTTAATTGTAACCTTATTCAATTCTCTATAATCAATACACATTCTCATCGAACCATCCTTTTTCTTTACAAACAACACTGGTGCTCCCCACGGGGATGAACTAGGTTGTATGAATCCTTTACTTAGCAATTCATCTAATTGTTTCTTCAATTCTAGCATTTCAGTGGGTGCTAATCGATAAGGTGCCTTAGCTATTGGTGTAGTTCCTGGAATTAGATGAATCCTAAATTCTACTTCCCTGTCGGGTGGTAATCCCGATAATTCTTCTGGGAATACCTCTGGGTATTCTGATATTACTGGAATTTTCTTAAGTTCCTTTCCTTTCGTGTTAATGATTACTGAAATCATATACACCACTCCTTGCTTTCGTTCATAACTAGCAACCTTCATTACTGAAATGAACTTCATGGGTTTTCGCGGCTTATCTCCTGTAACCACGATTACTTCTCCTGAAGGTGTATGTATTTCTATGCCATTTTTATCACAAAGAATTCGAGCATGGTTGGCTACTAACCAATCCATTCCTAACACTACATCGAATCCAGCTAAATTCATAGGTAACAGTTTTGCAGAAAATTTATGACCTAAAAGTTCTATCTTTCCTTCTTGCAAAACTTTATCTATTTTCACATAATTCCCATCTGCTGTTTCGACTGAAAAAATCTGCCTAAGGTTGGTTAAGGGTAATTTAAGTGCTTGGCAGAATGAAGTATTTATAAAACTTTGGTTTGCACCAGAGTCAAATAATACTTTGGCATAAACGTTGTGGACTAAGAACGTACCAGCTATCACATCTGGAATAAGTTCTGCTTCCTGGGTAGTTAACTGGAATGCTCGTGCATTTTTCTTAGTAGTTCCGTCAGTTGGTTTGGCTTTGTTGTCTGCTTGTTTAACCAACTTAGGGCATTCTATTTTGAAATGTCCATTTTCTCCACAGTTATAGCAGATCCTTGTTTTCTTTCTGCAGTCTTCTTCCCGGTGTCCTACAACCTTGCAAAAGTTGCAGGTTACATTGCATCTTCCAAAGTGTTTCTTTCTGCAATTTCTGCAGAAAGGAGGAGTTGAGGACTGCCCAGTTCCTCTTTTTTTGAAATTACCCATACGAAATCCTTGGGTAATTTTCTGTGCCAATTCCTTCTTCCGATCTTCTTCTCTTGTGCGTACCAGTTCATCAGTTAGGGTGTTAGGTAATTCTACAACATCGTCAATAGTGCGAGGTCTCGCAGCTTTAACGATATTACGGATTTCGCTAATCAATCCCCAAATATAGCGGGAAATAAGCACCGGTTCTGGCGAAGCCAGGGTCTACTCTGGCATATTCGAAGAATGTCGAAGTATACCCTCGACAATCTACACCCATCATCCTATGGTTCAGGAACTTATTTGCCATTTGTTCCTTTTCATATTCGGGACAGAATTTTCTTTCCATTAGCTGCTTAAATTCTTCCCAACTCATGGCGTAGGCCATATTTCTTCCTTTGGCTTGAAGTACCGTATTCCACCATTCTAGCGCCCCTTCTTTGAAAAGATGCGACGCATACATAACCTTATCTTCCTCAGCACATTTACTTATGATAAGTACTGCTTCGGTTTTCTCTAACCAACGCAGTGCTGTAGTCGCTCCTTCGTTACCTGCAAACTCAGCTGGTTTACAGGCAAGAAATTCCTTGTAAGTGCAACCAGGCAATGCAGCTTTCATTTTCTTAGGGAATGGAGCCTGCATTCCTTCGTTATTGTTATTTGTCACACCCCGACCACGTATAACATACAAAACGTGGAGGAAAACGTCGGGGAGTGTTGTAACAGAATTAATTGTTTCATAACCATGGCATTCAAAGTTGTATTTTATTTATCAACATAATAGTTACATTGTTTTAAACAGGAATCAAAGAGTTCAGAACATAATTAAACTAAGTCTATCTTCATTTTATGTCTCTAAGGCACAGGTCCGCCCTAGTGTCACGATCATCATCCTATGCAAAAGCTCCTGAAAACACATGTGAAAATAGGTACGTCAGCATAAAAATGCCTGTGAGATACATAGGTTTATGAAAATAGGATTCATGACTTATAAGTTTAGAAAAAAAGAATTGTTTATCAAGAGTCAGTCATGAACCTTGTAAATTGTTTTGTTTTGTAAATCGTTTAAAAAGCGATAAGATCGAATGATATGTATAAATAAAAGAATAATGTGTGGTTAAATGTATAACCAAGTAAAATGAGTTGTATAAAGTAAATTGTTTGTAAACCAAAGTCTTGTAAAATTCTTGTTACTTGTGTAAAATGTACAAGTCCAAATTGAATGATTTAAATAACGCTATGATATGTAATATAATACAAACACTTATATATAGGAAGTACCAGCGACGTATCCACCATGCTTGTATCATATTACTCACATCTCGTTACTTAAGTCACTTAAACAAACCACCAATGTATAAAGTCTATGTTCAAACCAATAGTCAAAAGTCCTTGTATAAGCCATGTCAAATGTTTATAAGTCCAAAAGTAGTCAAGTAATGTTTATCAAATGTTATGTAATGTAAGTAAAGTATTGTCATATAATCCAAATGTAGAAATGTACAAAACAAAGTATTTTGAATCTATCAAAAAGTTATGTTTTGCAAAGTAATGCATGTTACATTGATACAAACATTTATGTGGTAAGTTAACGCATACATTCAAGCCTTGAGACAGTCGGATAACCCTTTCAGTCAAGGTTATCAAAAGAAATGTTTTCGGATTCAGTCATTCCTTACATCCAAACAAACCCGGGATGTCAGGAATGGGATTTGTCAAGTCCTATGGTACCACTACTTACTCCCGAGCGGCGTAGCAAATGTTAATGAACGTATAATAGTCTCATTTGTGCAAACCAAATGTTATAGCAATTTGTATACATGTCATATGAAAACAATGTACTAAGTATGCTAAGTTAACATACAAAGCAGAAAAGTCATGTAAATCAATGTGCTAGTATGCTATCAGTCAACATACATAGCAGAAATGTAAAGTAAAACAATGTACTAAGTATGCACACAATGGACACACATAGCATGAAATGTAATGTAAAACGATGTACTAGGTACGCACACAATGGGCATACATAGCATGAAATGTAATGAAATCATGTACTATAATGTACTAACAAACATAGCAGGTATATGATGTAAAAACAGGAAAGCGGGAAAGTAACAAGTAGGCACATGTGTTTCACCCCAAAATGTTTGGAAAACAGTAAAAAAGGGGTCTATGTACTCACTTGAGATTGCTCAGAAGTCCTAAGATGACCACCAAGCAATGCTAGAGATCACGGAATCAAACGGCACCTAATATAGGTAACTATGTTAATAAACCAGACCTAAATCGGAAGACTTAGATAGAATGAGGGTTCGTAAACCAAACGAGTATGGGAACTCATGTAGTATGGTTTAACAAAGCCTACATACTAAATGAAACCTAGTCTAAGTGTTTTCGACCCATTACGACCCGTTTAGGTAGCTTATGCTACTTTAACGCGTCGTTCGCGTGAAACGCGTTCGTACCGCCTAACTAGTCCTATGACAAGTGTTATTTGTCTAAACATGTTACATAATCAGTTATGTGGCAAAATTTTAGGTTACATATGCTTAATTACCAATTATACATGAAAATGGTATTCTGGTAATTTATCTAAGGCATATAAACTACCTATCATACAACTACTTAAACGAAGCGACCATAAGGTATAACCTCGGAAGGTTATTCCCTATACACTATGGTCACCTAATGTATTTGGTCGGATCATAATGATCGACCAAATGGGTCGAGTTCGAAAGCATAAGCGACTGATCAAGTCGCTTACCCTTACGACCCTAGATAACGTGGTAATCAGTAGGCATAGTCACTGGGACTATAACCATCGTGATTACAATCACGTTGCAAAGTCCTAACGAACTTCGCATTGACCATAAACTGTTCAATGCAGAAAGTCAAACAAAGTTTGACTTTCGGACTCGAAAAGCATAAAAGAACGAAGGAACACTTACAAAGGGTCCCCGAATGCAAATCTAGATCAAAATAGCTCAGGTATGAAACAAAGGTTTCAACTTAGAGCACAATTGATCAGATTCTAGTGAGAAATGAGTGAAAATGTGATGGGTATTTATAGATTTCGGTTCACCGTTAGGATCGTTTCTTGGAGAAGAGGGAAAGATCTCGCCCGTACACTTGTCGGAATGTTGTGGTACTGATTTGGCACTCACCATAGGGTTTTGACACTTGGCATTGGCCCTTTGGAGGGGTTAAGGGCTGCTAACAGCTGAAAAAAAAAACAATTTTCTGCATCTGACCCTAGCTTAGGGACCTCAACATTATCAGTGTTGAGGTCCGTATGGACCTTGCAGACCAGAATGTTTCAAAAATGGCAAAACAGGCCCCTGTGCGCGTATCGTCGTGTTTTGGCACTTCTAACACCCGTCAAACCCAATTTCAAGCTCCACAATGATGTTAAAGTATAGGGAACTTAAAATGTGCTCAAAAATATCTCGGATGTCGGTTCGTTTAGCGGTACGGTTGCGATGTTCGGTTAATTACGACGGAATGCGCATAAGCGCGAAAAACGATCCAAATGGCGTAACGAATGGATTTTTCTTATGCCAAACACTAAAATAAAATATTTTAGTGCTTACATAAATTTTTGGATGTCCGGATGTATTCATAACGTGAGTTATGCGCGAAAATGCAAACTTGTGCACTTTTTGACACTTTTAGTTCCTGAACGACCCAAAAGTTTGTTTTAGCATACCGAACACCTCAAAGCCTATTTCTAAGCTATGTAAAGGATATTTATGGTATGTTTAACTTATGGTCATGTTCCAGAATGTTCGTTACAGTTCAAATTGGCATACTTTCGCAGTTTGTCAAGTTTAGTCCCTGTAAGCGAATTAACTTATTTTTGCCATACCAAAGCCTTCAAAACTTATTTCTAAGTTATGTAAAGGTTATTAAAGGTATGTTAAGTATATGTTGATGTTCCAGAGTATTTGTCGCATTAAACTGATTACGTTTACGCACCAGTTTGCGTATAACTCTCCAGAAAGTGATATAGAGTTTGAAATTGAATAAAAGTCAAAACATGAAAAATGTAAAACATAATCAAACAAACATTGGGATCAAATAACATTGTTTTATTGATAAGTGAACTGTTCACAATGATTACAAGAACAGATGTTACAGTCTCCCCTACTTGTGGAAATTTCATCCCGAAATTTATTTAGAGGAAACTCGTGGGAAAAGATGCGGATATTTCGCCTTCATTTGATCTTCACGTTCCCAAGTAAACTCGGGTCCACGTTTAGCTTCCCAGTGAAATTTGACCAAAGGAATGCGCTTGCGTTTAAGCCACTTGACTTCACGTTCCATGATTTCCACTGGCTTCTCAACAAATTTCAGTGTTTTGTCAACACGAATTTCGTCAAGCGGTATGTGGAGGTTCTCATCAGCTAAACACCTTTTGAGATTGGACACGTGAAAAGTTGGATGAACATTTCCAAGTTCAGGAGGTAACTCAAGTCTGTAGGCTACCTTACCGATTCTTTCGACGATCTTGAATGGTCCAACGTATCTAGGTGCAAGTTTTCCTTTCTTTCCAAATCTGATCACACCTTTCCAAGGCGAGACCTTAAGTAATACTCGATCACCGACTTGAAATTCCAAGGGCTTGCGTTTTGGGTCCGCGTAACTCTTTTGACGGCTTCTAGCTGTCTGAAGGTTATCACGAACTTTCTTAACCTTATCAGTTGTCTCTAAAATGAGAGCAGGTCCAGTAAGTTGAGCCTCGCCGATCTCATTCCAGCAGACTGGTGAACGACATTTTCGACCATAGAGAGCCTCGAAAGGAGCCATTTTGATGCTGGTGTGATAACTGTCGTTGTAGGAGAATTCAATTAACGGAAGATGTGAATCCCAACTACCACCAAAGTTGATCACACAAGCTCTAAGCATATCCTCCAGAGTCTGGATTGTTCTTTCAGATTGACCATCCGTTTGCGGATGATAGGCTGTGCTCAGGTTAAGTTGGGTCCCCATAGCAGATTGCATGGTTCTCCAAAAATGAGAAGTGAAACGAGCATCTCTATCAGAAATGATGTTCAAAGGAACACCATGTCGAGCTACAATTTCATCCACATAGATTTTAGCAAGTTTATCAGCAGGAAAATCCTCACGGATTGGCAAGAAATGTGCTGACTTAGTGAGACGATCAACAACTACCCAGATGGCATCATGACCTTTCTTTGTGCGTGGAAGTTTGGTAATAAGATCCATAGTAATGTTTTCCCATTTCCAAACTGGGATCTCTGGTTGCACCAATAAACCCGAAGGACGCTGATGTTCAGCCTTGACCTTAAGACAAGTAAGGCATTTTGATACATATAAGGCAATGTCTTTCTTCATACCAGGCCACCAATACTGAATACGAAGATCCTTATACATCTTATCTGAGCCCGGATGAATAGAATAACGTGACTTATGGGCTTCATTCATGAGCAAGGTACGAAGATCATCCTGGCTTGGGACCCACAAACGGTCCATGAAGTAATATGATCCATTGTCCTTCAGTTCTAGATCAGGTGTTATGTGATAGGGAAATTCCTTATCCATCAAACCTTGTGAAACACAAGATTGTTGAGCCTGAGAAATGCGTGCTTGGATATCGGATCGAGCTTGAATAACAGATTGAACATGAACACAATGAAGCTTAGTTCGTTCCTTACGACTCAATGCATCGGCCATGACATTCGCCTTACCAGGATGGTAGCGAATTTCGCCGTCGTAGTTGTTTAGGAGCTCAACCTAGCGTCGTTGCCTCATGTTGAGTTCTTTCTGGTTGAAGATATGCTGAAGACTTTTATGGTCTGTGAAAACCACACATTTTGTACCGTACAAATAGTGTCTCCAGATTTTAAGAGCGAAGACAACTGCACCCAACTCAAGATCATGAGTGGTGTAGTTTTTCTCATGTATCTTCAACTGCCTTGATGCATATGCTATGACTTTGTTCCTTTGCATCAGAACATAGCCAAGACCCAATTTCGATGCATCGCAATACACGACAAAGTGATCATTACCCTCAGGTAATGATAGAACAGGCGCATTACAAAGCTTCTGCTTCAAGTTTTGAAAAGCTTCCTCTTGTTTGTATCCCCAATCAAAGGGCTTGTTCTTCTGAGTTAAAGCAGTTAGAGGAACTGCAATCTTCGAGAAATTTTCTATGAAGCAGCGATAATAACCCGCTAGACCAAAAAAAGAACGAACCTCAGTAGGAGTAGTAGGCGTATCCCAATCCTTATTCGCACTGATCTTGGAGGGATCTACATGAATACCTTGTTCGTTGACAACATGTCCTAAAAATTGAACTTCTTTAAGCCAGAATTCACACTTGGAGAATTTGGCGAAAAGTTGCTCTTTCTTTAGGAGTTCCAGAGTAAGACGAAGATGTTGCTCGTGCTCAGCTCGCGTCTTAGAATAAATCAAGATGTCGTCAATAAAAACAATGACGAACTGATCCAAATAAGGCTTGCAGACCCTATTCATTAGGTCCATAAAAACAGCAGGAGCATTAGTCAAACCGAATGGCATGACTGTGAACTCATAGTGCCCATAACGAGTGCGGAACGCTGTCTTGGGAATGTCTTCCTCATGCACCCGAAGTTGATGATATCCCGATCGCAGATCAATCTTTGAAAAATAAGAAGCGCCCTGTAATTGATCAAAGAGATCGTCTATCCGCGGTAGGGGATATCGATTTTTGATGGTAAGCTTGTTAAGCTCATGATAATCGATACACATCCTAAAGGATCCATCTTTCTTCTTGACAAAAAGAACGGTAGCACCCCAAGGTGAAAAGCTAGGACGGATAAAACCTTTGTCAGAGAGCTCCTGAAGCTGCTTAGACAACTCTTGCATCTCAGATGGTGCAAGACGATATGGAGCTCTGGCAATGGGATTTGCACCAGGTACGAGATCAATGCGGAACTCGACTTGGCGTGCTGGGGGTAGACCAGGTAACTTTTCAGGGAAAACTTCAGAATAATCCCGAACGACGGGAATATCTGAAATAGACTTACCCTTGCCTTTATCTGCTGTGACATGTGCCAGGAAGGCCACATAGTTCTTTCGGAGATACTTCCGAGCTTTAAAACAAGACATGAGTTTGAGACCACCGGCAGGCTTCTCACCACGAACCTGTGGGATCTCACCTGTCGAAAGCGGCACACGAACAATCTTCTCAGAACAAACAATCTATGCGCGATGCTTAGATAACCAATCCATACCCACTATAACGTCGAAGCTTCCAAGTTGCATTGGCGTGAGGTCAATAGGAAAAAGATGGTCATTAAGGTTTAACTGGCAGTTGCGAAGAACAGAATCAAGAACAATGGGTTCACCACTAGCAACTTCTACTATCAAAGGCTTACCTAGTTTTGTTCTAGACACGCGAAGCATTGGCTTAAAAGACAATGACACAAAACTCTTATCGGCACCAGAATAAAAAAGAACGGATGCAGGCTGATTATTAATAAAGAACGTACCGTTCACCACTTCATTGTCTGCTTGTGCCTCTTGAGCATTCATGTTGAAGACTCGACCTCGAGCCTGAGCTTGATTCTGATTTGGATTCTGGTTCTGGTTGGCTAGCCTTGGGCACCGGTTCCTGTAGTGGGTCAGATCCCCACAATTGTAGCACGAACCAGGAGGAAAGTGAGGTCGTGCAGCTTGACCTTGTTGCTGAGCAAGAGGCTGAGCAACTTGTTGAGCTTGGTTCTGAACTGCCTGGTTCTGGTTAACAGGAATGCGACAAGTGGCAGCAAGATGACCAGATCTTCCGCAGTTGGTGCACTGACGACACTGGAGGTGTGGTTGATGATGGCCGTTACACCTGTTGCACAAAGGTGCATTGCCAAGATAAGGCTTCTTGGCTAGTGGTTGCGCAGGCTGATTTGGTGCAGCTTGGGCCTGTGCAGTAACGGCATAGTTTTGGGAAGCCTTCCGCTTCCTAGACCCTCCAGAATTCTTTCCCTTCTTGTTTTGACCTTTCTTGCTATCCTCTTTGTCAGCCGACTGTTTCTTGCCCTTGTCACCCTTCCTGTGTAACTTATTCTTCCGAATCTGCGACTCGGTCAATGTCGCTGATAACTCGATTGCCTGACGGAGTGTGGTAGGGTTACTACCAGTAATGATGTCTTGTACTGAGTCAGGTAGGCCGTCGATGTACCTTTCGATAGCCTTGTCGAGTGGGGTAACCATAGTCGGGCAAAGCAGACTCAACTCCTCAAATCTATCAGTATATGCCCTGTGCTCGCCACTGTCTTGTTTCAAGTCATCAAACTCTTTCTCCAACGCTCGCTGTTCATGACAAGGACAGAACTCCCTCATCATAAGGGCCCTAAGTTCAGCCCATGTCTGTGCTAGAGCAACTTCTGCACCACGGTCTCTCATAACCCCGTTCCACCATGTGAGAGCCCTCTTCTGAAACACACTCGAAGAAAACTCGACCTTGCGATTGTCAGGACACTGCACGTGGTAGAAAGTATTCTCAATGCTCTAGAACCATTGAAGAAGCCCAGTCGCTCCTTCAGAACCACTAAACTTGAGTGGTTTAGCCGAGTTAAAATCCTTGTATTTGCATGGAGCATTGTTGTTGTTTTTGGCCTGGTTCATTTGAGCAATGAAAATTGGGAATTGAGCAGCCATCTGCTGCGCAATGATTTCTGCCAGTTCGGCAGTCGCTATCTAGTGTTCGCGTCGAGGAGGCATTCTAAAAGAGGAAAACATGAAAAGAAACGAGTGAGATGATTGGATGAAAGGATGAGATGAAACAAAATTGACAAAAGCCAAGATGGTGGTTATTAGTTCGCATCACAAAGCAAACAAACGACACACAGTGACTAATCAAAGTAAATGGGTCAAAAATAATGAATCGCGAAGACATGCTCGCCTATAAGTGAACACTCACCCCAAGAATTCCCAGGTAAGCACAACTGGTCTCGCGTCTGATGAGATATATACGAAGTGCTTGCCTAGACAGAAAACCCAGAATACAGGCATTCACTCTTCCAGTTTGCACATGGTCACACTATTTAGAACCCAAAACTTTGACGAGATTTTGAAAACTCAAAGGGGTTCAAATCCTTATAACATAGGGTTCAAAACCTTACAATAGAGGGTTCAAAACCTTGTAATAAATCATTCAAAAACAGAAGATTGTTTTTCAAAAATCGTTTCGGAAAATTTGATTTTTGTTTTGATAATCACCTAAGGATAGGTGATGTGCATGTTTTAAGATCTAAACACAAGATAACTTGTGTTAGGGTCCTAGAAAGGTTATAGTCTACGTCAAAGAATTACTAAAAACCTAATTCCCTATAACCATTGGCTCTGATACCAACTCTTCTGTCACACCCCGACCACGTATAACATACAAAACGTGGCGGAAAACGTCGGGGAGTGTTGTAACAGAATTAATTGTTTCATAACCATGGCATTCAAAGTTGTATTTTATTTATCAACATAATAGTTACATTGTTTTAAACAGGAATCAAAGAGTTCAGAACATAATTAAACTAAGTCTATCTTCATTTTATGTCTCTAAGGCACAGGTCCGCCCTAGTGTCACGATCATCATCCTATGCAAAAGCTCCTGAAAACACATGTGAAAATAGGTATGTCAGCATAAAAATGCCTGTGAGATACATAGGTTTATGAAAATAGGATTCATGACTTATAAGTTTAGAAAAAAAGAATTGTTTATCAAGAGTCAGTCATGAACCTTGTAAATTGTTTTGTTTTGTTTTGTAAATCGTTTAAAAAGCGATAAGATCGAATGATATGTATAAATAAAAGAATAATGTGTGGTTAAATGTATAACCAAGTAAAATGAGTTGTATAAAGTAAATTGTTTGTAAACCAAAGTCTTGTAAAATTCTTGTTACTTGTGTAAAATGTACAAGTCCAAATTGAATGATTTAAATAACGCTATGATATGTAATATAATACAAACACTTATATATAGGAAGTACCAGCGACGTATCCACCATGCTTGTATCATATTACTCACATCTCGTTACTTAAGTCACTTAAACAAACCACCAATGTATAAAGTCTATGTTCAAACCAATAGTCAAAAGTCCTTGTATAAGCCATGTCAAATGTTTATAAGTCCAAAAGTAGTCAAGTAATGTTTATCAAATGTTATGTAATGTAAGTAAAGTATTGTCATATAATCCAAATGTAGAAATGTACAAAACAAAGTATTTTGAATCTATCAAAAAGTTATGTTTTGCAAAGTAATGCATGTTACATTGATACAAACATTTATGTGGTAAGTTAACGCATACATTCAAGCCTTGAGACAGTCGGATAACCCTTTCAGTCAAGGTTATCAAAAGAAATGTTTTCGGATTCAGTCATTCCTTACATCCAAACAAACCCGGGATGTCAGGAATGGGATTTGTCAAGTCCTATGGTACCACTACTTACTCCCGAGCGGCGTAGCAAATGTTAATGAACGTATAATAGTCTCGTTTGTGCAAACCAAATGTTATAGAAATTTGTATACATGTCATATGAAAACAATGTACTAAGTATGCTAAGTTAACATACAAAGCAGAAAAGTCATGTAAATCAATGTGCTAGTATGCTATCAGTCAACATACATAGCAGAAATGTAAAGTAAAACAATGTACTAAGTATGCACACAATGGACATACATAGCATGAAATGTAATGTAAAACGATTTACTAGGTACGCACACAATGGGCATACATAGCATGAAACGTAATGAAATCATGTACTATAATGTACTAACAAACATAGCAGGTATATGATGTAAAAACAGGAAAGCAGGAAAGTAACAAGTAGGCACATGTGTTTCACCCCAAAATGTTTGGAAAACAGTAAAAGAGGGGTCTATGTACTCACTTGAGATTGCTCAGAAGTCCTAAGATGACCACCAAGCAATGCTAGAGATCACGGAATCAAACGGCACCTAATATAGGTAACTATGTTAATAAACCGGACCTAAATCGGAAGACTTAGATAGAATGAGGGTTCGAAAACCAAACGAGTATGGGAACTCATGTAGTATGGTTTAACAAAGCCTACATACTAAATGAAACCTAGTCTAAGTGTTTTCGACCCATTACGACCCGTTTAGGTAGCTTATGCTACTTTAACGCGTTGTTCGCGTGAAACGCGTTCGGACCGCCTAACTAGTCCTATGACAAGTGTTATATGCCTAAACATGTTACATAATCAGTTATGTGGCAAAAGTTTAGGTTACATATGCTTAATTACCAATTATACATGAAAAGGGTATTCTGGTAATTTATCTAAGGCATATAAACTACCTATCATACAACTACTTAAACGAAGCGACCATAAGGTATAACCTCGGAAGGTTATTCCCTATACACTATGGTCACCTAATGTATTTGGTCGGATCATAATGATCGACCAAATGGGTCGAGTTCGAAAGCATAAGCGACTGATCAAGTCGCTTACCCTTACGACCCTAGACAACGTGGTAATCAGTAGGCATAGTCACAGGGACTATAACCATCGTGATTACAATCACGTTGCGAAGTCCTAACGAACTTCGCATTGACCATAAACTGGTCAATGCAGAAAGTCAAACAAAGTTTGACTTTCGGACTCGAAAAGCATAAAAGAACGAAGGAACACTTACAAAGGGTCCCCGAATGCTAATCTAGATGAAAATAGCTCAGGTGTGAAACAAAGGTTTCAACTTAGAGCACAACTGATCAGATTCTAGTGAGAAATGAGTGAAAATGTGATGGGTATTTATAGATTTCGGTTCACCGTTAGGATCGTTTCTTGGAGAAGAGGGAAAGATCTCGCCCGTACACTTGTCGGAATGTTGTGGTACTGATTTGGCACTCACCATAGGGTTTTGACACTTGGCATTGGCCCTTTGGAGGGGTTAAGGGCTGCTAACAGCTGAAAAAAAAATGATTTTCTGCATCTGACCCTAGCTTACGGACCTCAACATTATCAGTGTTGAGGTCCGTATGGACCTTGCAGACCAGAATGTTTAAAAAATGGCAAAACAGACCCCTGTGCGCGTATCGTCGTGTTTTGGCACTTCTAACACCCGTCAAACCCAATTTCAAGCTCCAAAATGATGTTAAAGTATAGGGAACTTAAAATGTGCTCAAAAATATCTCGGATGTCGGTTCGTTTAGCCGTACGGTTGCGATGTTCGGTTAATTACGACGGAATGCGCATAAGCGCGAAAAACGATCCAAATGGCGTAACGAATGGATTTTTCTTATTCCAAACACTAAAATAAAATATTTTAGTGCTTACATAAATTTTTGGATGTCCGGATGTATTCAGAACGTGAGTTATGCGCGAAAATGCAAACTTGTGCACTTTTTGACACTTTTAGTCCCTGAACGACCCAAAAGTTTGTTTTAGCATACCGAACACCTCAAAGCCTATTTCTAAGCTATGTAAAGGATATTTATGGTATGTTTAACTTATGGTCATGTTCCGGAATGTTCGTTACAGTTCAAATTGGCATACTTTCGCAGTTTGTCAAGTTTAGTCCCTGTAAGCGAATTAACTTGTTTTTGCCATACCAAAGCCTTCAAAACTTATTTCTAAGTTATGTAAAGGTTATTAAAGGTATGTTAAGTATATGTTGATGTTCCGGAGTATTTTTCACATTAAACTGATTACGTTTACGCACCAGTTTGCGTATAACTCTCCAGAAAGTGATATAGAGTTTGAAATTGAATAAAAGTCAAAACATGAAAAATGTAAAACACAATCAAACAAACATTGGGATCAAATAACATTTTTTTATTGATAAGTGAACTGTTCACAATGATTACAAGCACAGATGTTACATTATTAGCATGGTTGCCACCTCCGTTTACACTATTACTAAAGTTGTCTTCTTGAGTACGTTTACTAGGAATAATTTGTTGAGGTTCAATAGGTTTCTGGGCAGCAGCAAGGATTGCTGGAATAGCATTGGCTATTCCTTGAACAACGATATTTTCGATATCTTGCCTAGTCATAAATTGATCTTCCGGGTGTTGCTCAGATTGATTAATCTCGTTAACTGGTTCATTATTAGCGTTTTCCATCTGATAATTAATATATATATAAATTATTAGCATAAAATAAATAATAACTATATGCAAATAATCACATAATTTCACAACACATTATATAGCCAAAATTATCGATTTCTCGATTCCCATTTATATATATATATATATTATGTATCAATACACACCGTTATTTTACAAACTTATTTTATTATTACTATTATTATCATAGCTTCCCTATCATCCTATCCCTGGGTACTTTAGAAGCGACGTTCCCTCTCGTCGTATTTCCAGGAGATCTGTTCTCCTACCTCTCGGATCCGATTCCCTGCACTCACCAGTTCTTCGCCAAAATGGCGGAGTTCAGCTAAGTTTTCATTACTCATTGGTGGGTTTGGTATAGGTTCTGGGTCGAACTGAGGGAAAAAGGTATCAAAGTTATTTAGGAAATTTTGAAACTGCCAATCATTAGTCCACCATTCATCCATTCCTCCTATAGGTTGAGTATGGATCAGAGGATCTGGAATAGCTGGTTCTAAGTTTATTGGAAATAGGGCCTCGGCAGGATAAGGGTAGAGGTTTCTATTGATAGGTCGAATGATATCACAGCTTGCCAATATACGATCTAATTCTTCCTGTAATGGCAACTCCTCAACTTGTCTTGAACTCTCTCCAAACTCCATTTCTACTTGCCTATAACTTTCCTCAGTCTCGATCCCTTTGCCTTTATCTATGGGATTTTCTATCTTGGGAATCTTTCTAGTCGCTGGTTTACTTCTGCGCACACGTCTCCATCCTACAAATCTTTTTTTCTTCTTAAGCTTGGGTTTCTCCGGTGGTGGAGCACAAAATTCCATAGGTTCCTCCACATCGGCCATATAACCAGTAAAATCATTGGAAACTTCTACTTTTACTGGATAAAGGTTGAGATTCTGAAGGGCTTCAGATAACTCATTCATGTTGTTTAGCATAAAATGCACACAAAAGGCTAAGTTAAAATTTATAATAAAACATTTAAGTATTATTGCATATCGTGTGACTAATTTAATACAAAGGACAACTGGAAATTAAAAATACTAAGGTTTATTACAAACTTATTTATTTACTTGGGTAAAATTTTCTTTAGAGTTTATGGCTTCTAGATGATATGGGTGCTACTACTAGTTTAAGATATTTAGATGTTAGCATTGACTGCTACAGTGGCTAACATATAAAGATCTGCCCATTTTTCATCTAACTTATCTTCCCATGGTGGGTTTTTGCCTATTTCCTGAGTTTCCTTGGGGTGTGCTTTCTTTCTTTTCTCTTGACTTTTCCTAATAATTAAACTTCTTTTATTAGGGGAAAGTGGTTCCTCATATTGTGCCTTACGGAAAAATATTCCTTCCTCAGGATTTGCAGAGTGTTTTGAAGATGATGATCCTTTTTCCTTCGGTGCAATATCTAATTTACGATAGATGTCCGAAAGTCTTTGTTTACCCACACTGTAAACAAATATTCAAATAATAAAACACATAATCACAAAATGGCAATCAGTAAAAATTTAAGTATTTTCTAAATACTTAATTGGCTTAAATCAGTGGCTCAATCAGTAGCTCTGATACCACCTTTTCCTGTCACGGCCCCAACCCCGGTTTGACCCGGTCAGGAGCCGCGGGACAGGAACCCGTGGTATTTAATTAATGCGACAGTGGAAGACTTTAACAGGATCTTTTAAAACTTGAAATACCCGTTTTATTTCATGACTTGGAACAAACCCCGTAATTTACAATAAGGGAATTTCATGGGGAAATCCTTATTTTACAAAACATGTTTCTTTATTTATATTGAGCCACTTTCTTAAGCTTGTAGTGCTTCACGGCACTTTTCCTGGATCACAACAGATCACCTGAAACATGTTTGAAAAAGGTTTTGTCAGCAGGGAAATACTAGTGAATCATTCTTTTTACTAAAAACGACACGTTGTTATAATTTACAGTATTAAGAGCGATTACAATGTTTCCTGATATCAACCAACTACCCACGGTATTTGTCACTCGACCATCCATTGGTAACCTCATTGTCCAATGGTGTCTGTGACTATGGTCATATCACCCCTTGGCTAACTCGTTGTCCAATGGTGACGGTTATCAAGTAATGTATACAAAACCCCACATACCGGCTGTATGTTTGGTGATTACAAAGACTTAATCCCTGTAATTATAACTTTGAAAATAAACATGCTTTTGAAAGTAATTTGATAAAAAGAGAATGACTCACATTGCAGATTTAACGGGTAGATTTTAAGCCTACTGATAAGCCTGATAACCTAGTTTAAATAACAATGCACACGAACTAGGTTAGTAACTAATACCGCATTTACGATAACTCACGAGATTAAACCCTCACGATAAATGACAAAGTGCGATACTTAAACATCCATCGAATTAACGACGAATGACAAAGTATAAACCCTAATTAGAGCAGCACTTAAACATTCATCGGATAGTTTCAATCGATCGGACATTGAATCGTAGCAGCGATCGAGTTAGTACCCGGTATCGTAGCAGCGCCTAGCTATAATAAGTGAATTTTTGACTTTAGAGCAGTGAGGATTCGTTTTTGAAAGGTTTCGTCGACACAGAATGAAAGCCCCTGAGCTAGGCTATTTATAGCCTGAATTTGGGTCTTACGCGGCCCGCGTAAACCCATAAGTAACACTTACGCAGCCCGCGTTGTGACACCTGTGTCACTGTGACCATCAAACAAATACCAAACCAATGAAATATTTTATTTCATACTTGGGATTTGTATAAATATGTGTATCTTTGGCACATATCAATTCTAGTTTGATTTCAAACTCTAAATCGCTTTCTGGAAGGTTATACGAGCACCGATGCGTAAATATAACCAGTTTAATGCAACAAACACTCCGGAATAGTGACATAGGCTTAACATACCTTAAATAACCTTTACATAACTTAGAAATAAGTTTTGGAAGGTTTGGTATGCCGAAATCAAGTATATTCGCTTACATGGACTAAATTTGACAAACTGCAAAAGTATGCCAATTTGAACTGTAACAGACATTCTGGAACATGACCATAAGTTAAACATACCATAAATATCCTTTACATAGCTTAGAAATAGGCCTTGAGGGGTTCGGTATGCTTAAATAAACTTTTTGGTCATTCAGGGACTAAAAGTGTCAAAAAGTGCACAAGTTTGCACTTTCGCGCATAACTTACGTTCTGAATACATCCGGACATCCAAAAACTTATGTAAGCACTAAAATATTCTGATTACCACGTTGTCTAGGGTCGTAAGGGTAAGCGACTTGATCAGTCGCTTATGCTTTCGAACTCGACCCATTTGGTCGATCATTAGGATCCGACCAAACACATTAGGTGACCATAGAATATAGGGAATAACCTTCCGAGGTTATACCTTATGGTCGTTTCGTTTAAGTAGTTGTATGATAGGTAGTTTATATGCCTTAGATAAATTACCAGAATACCCTTTTCATGTATAATTGGTAATTAAGCATATGTAACCTAAAATTTTGTCACACAACTGATTATGTAACATGTTTAGGCATATAACACTTGTCATAGGACTAGTTAGGCGGTCCGAACGCGTTTCACGCGAACGACGCGTTAAAGTAGCATAAGCTACCTAAACGGGTCGTAATGGGTCGTAAGCACTTAGGTTAGGTCTCATTTAGAATGTAGGCTTTGTTAAACCAGATTACACGAGTCTCCATACTCGTTTGGTTTACGAACCCTCATTCTAACCGATCTTCCGATTTAGGTCCGGTTTATTAACATAGTTACCTATATTAGGTGCCGTTTGATTCCGTGATCTCTAGCATTGCTTGGTGGTTATCCTAGGACTTCTGAGCAATCTCAAGTGAGTACATAGACCCCTCTTTTACTGTTTTCCAAACATTTTGGGGTGGAACACATGTGCCTACTTGTTACTTTCATGCTTTCCATGTTTTCACATCATATACCTGCTATGTTCATTAGTACATTATAGTACATGATTTCATTACATTTCATGCTATGTATGACCATTGTGTGCATACTTAGTACATTGTTTTACTTTACATTTCTGCTATGTATGTTGACTAATAAGATGCTAGCACATTGATTTACATGACTTTTCTGCTTTGTATGTTGACTGATAGCATACTTAGTACATTGTTTTACTTTACATTTCTGCTACGTATGTTGACTGATAACATGCTAGCACATTGATTTACATGACTTTTCTGCTTTGTATGTTGACTGATAGCATACTTAGTACATTTATTATTCATCACATGCTTACATTTTGGTATGACATTTGGTTTGTTTAAATGAGACAATGTACATTCATTAACACCGATCATGCCGCTCAGTAGTAGGTAGTGGTACCATAGGACTTGACAAATCCCATTCCTGAAATCTCGGGTTTGTTTGGACGTAAGGAATGACCGAATCCGAATACATATCTTTTGATAACCTTGACTAAAAGGGTTATCCGACTGTCGCAAGGCTTGGATGTATGAATTTTCACAATACCGCATAAATGTTCGTATTCAGTAAAGCATGCATTATTCTACAAAGCATAACTTTTGATTTATTCAAATACTTTGTTTTGTACATTTTTACTTGTGGTTTAAGTAGACTCATTTTACTTACCATACATAACTTTTGACTATACATAAACATTTACACATTAATGGTTTTTACATAAACATTTGACATTTGACTATACATAAACATTTACACATTACTTGACTACTTTTGGACTTCTTAACATTTGGCATGGTTTATACAAGGACTTTTTGACAAATTGGTTTAAACATAGACTTTATACATTGGTGGTTTGCTTAAGTGACTTAAGTAACGAGATGTGAGTAATATGATACAAGCATGGTGGATACGCCGCTGGTACTTCCTATATATAAGTGTTTGTATTATATTACATATCATAGCGTTATTTAAATCATTTCAATTTGGACATATAACATTTTATACAAATAACATACTTTTCACAATACATTGTTTTACTAACAACTTAATTTATACAAACTCATTTCACATGGTTATTCGCTTAACCATGTATTATTCTTTTATACATATATATCATTTGGTTTATTTATCGTTTTTCAAATGATTTACAAGACAAAGCAAATTACAAGGTTCATGACTAAACATTTTCTTAAACATAAGTCATGAATTCTATTTTCACAAAACCTATGTACTCGCCGGCATTTTTATGCTGACGTACCTATTTTCACATGTGTTTCAGGAAATGAAGCATAGGATTGATCAAGATACACTTAGGCGGACTTGGGCCTTAGCGACAATAAAAGATGCAAGACTAGTTAATTTTGTTATACTTCTTTGATTGTCAGGACATTGTAACTATTTTAATCAATAAAACAGTATTTAAATTTCCATGTGTTATGAAACAATGATTCTGTTACAACACTCCCCGACGTTTTCCGCCACGTTTTGTTGTTTTACGTGGTCGGGGTGTGACACGCGTGGCCGCCTAGTCTAGGCGTAGGTCTGGTTGGTCATACGTAGGTGCACCAGGTGGTCAACATGTAGCTCAGGAACACTTATCCGGTCAAACCAAAGGTTTACGCGGCCCGTGAAAGCTTCCCCTTAAGGCTTACGCGGCCCGCCTGAAACCCACTAATTCTGATTTCTTAGTTTTTTATGTACAGTGGTGTTTCAGGGGTCCGGGTTTTCCTTTATGGGTTATTTTGGGACAATTTTTGAAGTCCTTACATTCCAAGAAATCGATGAAGCGTAAGGCTCCACAAAACTTCGCAGTTGTTGCCCAACTCATCCAGAACACTCTCAAATCAAGGAAGCGTAAGGCTTCACAAAACTTCGCAGTTGTTGTTCAACCCAACCCTACTACAGTTAGACACTCTCAAAACAAAGTCGAACCTTCCAAGAAATTGAGGAAGCGTAAGGCTTCACAAAAATTCACAGTTGTTGCTCAATCCAACCCTACTACAGTTAGACAGACTATTGAGCTAGCTGCTACCTTGACTGAATCCCAAATCAAGAAAGGGAAACTATTTCGCACGGGCGACAAGAAACAAGCTGCTAAGACCACTAAGGAGAAACCCAAGGAAAATAAAGCCGAACCTTCCAAGAAATCGAGGAAGCGTAAGGCTTCACAAAAACTTTGCAGTTGTTGCTCAACCCAACCAGAACACTCACAACCAACCAGCTCAAACCCCTACGAGGAAACCTTATGCTGGTATTACACCATTGTGCAACCGATGTAATGGTTACCACCAAGCTCACCTACAGTGTCGCCAATGTACTTCATGTGGACGCCTCGGCCACGTGGCCAATTTTTGTCGTTCTGCTAAGAATCAAGCTAACCCGAACCCTATTCAACCACAAGGAAACCCTTCTAGACCTCCATTCCCACCCGGATCTTGTTACAACTGTGGCGAGATGGGTCATTCTAGGAACAACTACCCAAAACTTGTTATCGCAAATCCAGCTCATGGACACGTGTAACACCTCGCAAAATCATGTCCAATACAGTGGTAACACGTGTCATAAACCCTGATCATGCTATAAGATGACTTGAAGGACTAAAACTGTCAAACAATGAAAAGATGTAAATTGAAGGACCAAAAGAGTCAACATACCAAACTTGTGCCTCTGAATGACCTCA
The DNA here is from genome assembly GCA_030545235.1 of Helianthus tuberosus. NCBI lineage: Eukaryota > Viridiplantae > Streptophyta > Magnoliopsida > Asterales > Asteraceae > Helianthus > Helianthus tuberosus. The sequence goes on along the minus strand of JARYGA010050361.1, from coordinate 43,661 downwards.
TAAGATGTTCGTATTCATGATTGAATAAATTGACGGACACAAGAAGCCGTTTGTGCTTAAAAATAAAAAATTACAAAATACAGGGGTGAAAAGTGTCAACATGTTAATTCTTACCTCTGAATGACCTTTTAACATTCCCAAAGCTTTGTAATATATTATTATACCCTCATGTTTATCAGATAATGATTTATTAAAAGTTCCGGTTCAATCTTGTGAAGTAAATTGAAATTTCTAAGAAAAGGTTCAAAAGTGTAAATATGGCAATTCTTCAATCAAGAGAGTTTTTCAATATGTCCAAAACATGAAAATGCATGGCCTTACTCCCAAGAACATCTCAGACCTGATTATGTGGACCCATCATGCTAGAAATGTCAGTTATACGATTTCAGAAAGTGCAGGGACTGAACATGCAACAAAACAAAACAACTTTGAAACTTAACCCCTGGCGTGGCGCGCCAAGATCTTCCTGGTCTGGTGCATGGCGCGACGGAGAGGCTTTTCCAGTAGAACTGGCAGATGCCCAGCATGTAACCTGCAATCTTGTGAAGATCTTCTGCACTCTGAATCGAATCCGGCCACATGTTGATGGTTTCTAAAAGCCATTTGGACACTTGTGAGCATCATAAAACATCTAGTACACTTGTAAACATCTTGTTTCACTCAATTTCTTATATAAAGGCCCTCATTTCTCACTTGTTCTTGCACACTTCAAAAATCAGATTTTCAAACTCTCTAGTTGAGTTCTCTGGAGCATCCTAAGCATTAAGGAAGCTCTAATAGTTTAAATCTTCTTGCTAAGGACTTTGTAAGTGTTCTTAGCTTCTGTAGTTAAGATTTCATTAGTTTAATGACCGAAAGTCAAAGATATCGTAATTATGCTTTGACTTTGTGATTAATCACTAATGGTCCAACCATTATTCAAATTGAAAGTGGCTATGTGTTGGTAATTATTTTGGTGTTAAACCATTAAAAGGGCACCTCCTAATTATCACATTTACTTGGTCAATTGTCTGGTCAAACTACTTAACATAAAAGTCAAACGAGTCAGTTTTTACAAAATAAATCATAACTGGTAATGTAGAAACTATAAAATACATTTTACCACTTAAATAACTTGGTAAATAATATAAGAACATGTTTAGGCATGTTCAACCCGACAATTCTGAGTTTAGGCTCGGTTAGTAACTGAAAGTCGCAAAAGTAGATTTTTGCTTTGACTTTCAGTTCTGACCTGATTTAGCTTAGTTTAGCTATGTCTTAGGATTCCTTTGTGACCATATTATATGTTAGTATAACTCTCTGAAGTTATACTACTTGGTCCCTTAGAAATCAGAGATTACTTGCATGTTCCGTTATTTGCTTAAAATTGACCATTATGCCCTTCTATTATTAAAACGAGATTTTAAAAAATGTGATAGGACAAAAAGCTTTATTACTGATATATAAGTATGTCATAAAATTTTGACATCAGTTTATGGTCTCAAACTAAAGTTATGCAAGATATCGTAAAACAGAACTTTTTGTTAATTTAATTGCATTTTTAAGCATAAATCATATTTAAACCCAATTTTTGGCACCAAACTTGTTACCTACTGTTTTAATATAATTTTTAGGGAATTTTAGAATTTTTGGTCAAATTTTATGCTGACCATAACATAGAGTTCTTGCATGAACTCGGTAATTGACGATAGTGCCCTTTTCACTAATAAAATGAGTTTTACACATCATTTACATGTCAAACCTTTTTCTACTGATTTTAAATATTAAATAAAATATTTTAAACAGTTAAGGGTGATCAACATCTCAGATTTCCTTAAACATCTCAAGTATCGTCAAATATCGACTTTTATGCGAATTACGCGCATAGTAAAGTTTAAAACCATATTAAGCACCTAAGACTTGTTACCTACTGATTTTAAAATTAATTTTTATACTTTAATAGTAAGTATAAGTCTTGAACTCAGACTTCCAATTTTGACCTCAAAAGCATATGTGAAATGACCAAAATGCCCCTACGGTGCATAGTTTGACCATAAATGATTAAACACACATACATATGAAATCTTACTGATATAACAACATAAAATAAATATTTTTACTGAATGTTTTAGACCAGAACCTCAGTTTATGATTAAACCTCTTTTATAAACTTTAAAATGACCAAAATACCCTTTCGGGATTTAAATTGGTCTTAAATTCATTTGGGGAATAATTGTTGATATCTTACTGATATCATAACATATTTTAAGCATAATAACTATTCAAACTTGTTCTTGACTCATCCGGTTACCCGTTGTGCTTATACGCGTTCGGTACGGTTTATGTAACTAAATTGCATAAATTAGCCGAAACGGGTCAAACCTTATCATTTTAACTTCAAAATCCAGAATGTGTTTAGTTTACCCATTATAAACAAGTCTTCATACTTGTCGGGTCTAAATCACATTCCAATCTGGCCACCGTTTAACCTCACGTTTCGTACCGTAAACCTTTCTTTAAACTAACCGGCCTAAGTTACAACTTAAATAAGACCCGTTAGGAATCTAACAGGTTAATAAAACCTTCGTTCCAGGTAGAAGTACTTGCACTTGCTGATTAGAATATACGACGGAGTATAATTTACATTCAGCTCAGGTAAATACGTTTAACTTATTTTCCCTAATACGGGCTTGGGATACGGTAAATTATTACCGCTTGCTCGGGTGTAGAAACCTTTTAATCGAATATGTTTAAATTGTATAATCCCTCTTTAATCAGTATTGCTTGATAACAAATAACATTGGGGGTTAACGACCGTGTCCTGAATAACCTTGACTCATTCAAAAAGCGTGAATGGCCACGATTTAAGCACGGGGTGTAGGCATACACCTGTCTGTTGCGTATGTAAAAGATATACTCACTCGTGAGGAAACTTCTTGTGAGTTTATATTTGTGGTGTGTCGATTAATCTTGTTCGGCTTTTATACCGGCCCTAAATGTTGGACAAACATGTAAATCTGATACAAGATTGTTATTAATATAATTGTCCCAAGTTATAAAATGTTTGTGCTTTGTGCATTTAAACCAAATTTTCATAAATGTTTTCAAAAGAGTTGGTTAATTGTATTTACCACTGTAAACTGATGTATTTTTCCAAAAAGACTAAATGACAGGTACCGTACGTAATTGGCTGGGAGCTCGGCGCGTTAATAAAGAATCTTGCAAGTTCTGAACGTCTAAAGTCTGTTGAATAATATTTACATTTCTGTTTTAAGATCCGCCTGTGGATCCATATACAACCGTATGTATAATATTTAGTTATACTTTGTATTTCGGTTTGTAATATTATTTTCACCCAAGACTTCTGCTGTGCATTAAACTATATACATTTGACTATGATGATATCAACTACGTCACGATACTCCCCACCGGGCCCACCGGTAATACGTGGAAATATCGAGGTGTGACAGGTTGGTATTAGAACCAATATTGAGTGAATTACACACTAGCCTTTTGTGTTTAATCTCAGTGACACAGTTGCACATTCCTTGACTTCCGAGTCTAGGCTAAAGACTTAAGATTAATCTTAATCTTAATTGGTTTATATCTTTTTGTTGTTTCTTTTGTTTTGACAGAATCCCAAGCAAACATGCCACCAAGAGTGAGAGGCCGAGGAGGATGAGGAAAAGCTCCAATTGTTGCTAGGAACGACCACGAAGCCAGGCCATCTCACCGGCGTACACCATCCGCATCATTCGGATCAAGACCTCATGAAGACTGGAGAACATATCTTGAGCCTGCGAGAGGTTCTGCCTCGCTCAGCTCCTCACCATCCTATCATCATTCCTTTGGGCCGCAGCAGGAGGACGAGCCCAACGACTCTCACCATTCTTTCATTCCTCTGCAACGATCGGGTTCACACCATTCCTTCCAGAACCCGACACCTTATTTTCAGAGCCGGTTCAACCCGTTGAACCAGATAGAAGAACCAGAGGGTCAAAACCCCTTGGGATCGGCTGACCATTTTCCGGAGTACCAAAACATGGATGTGGATGAGGATTCATGTAAGGACCTTCAAATTTGTCCTAATATGACCCATAAGTGAAAACCCGGACCCCTGAAACCCTAACCTAGATCAAAAATCAAGAAATCAAGAAAAATAGGGATCAGGCGGGCCGCGTAAGAGTAAGCCCTGTCTTACGCGGGCCGCGTCAAACTTGGGTTGACTGGATAAGTATTCCGGATCCACCTGTCGACCACCTGGTGACCCTACTCATGACCCTTACAACCTATACGTAGACTAGACGGCCACGCGGGCCGCGTAAGAGTTACATATGGGTTTACGCGGGCCGCGTAAGACCCAAATTCAGGCTATAAATAGCCAGTGCATGGGGCTTTCATTTTGTGTCGACGAAAACTTTCAAAACAAAAGTACACTGCTCCAAAGTCGAAAATTCAATTATTATAGCTAGGCGCTGCTACGATACCGGGTATTAACTCGATCGCTGCTACGATTCAATGTCCGATCGATTGAAACTATCCGATGAATGTTTAAGTGCTGTTCTAATTAGGGTTTATACTTTGTCATTCATCGTGAATTTGATGAATGTTTAAGTATCGCACTTTGTCATTTATCGTGAGGGTTTAATCTCGTGAGTTATCGTAAATGCTGTATTAGTCACTAACCTAGTTCGTATGCATTGTTATTTAAACTAGGTTATCAGGCTTATCAGTAGGCTTAAACTCTGCCCGACTAAATATGCAATGTGAGTCATTCTCTTTTTACCAAATTACTTTCAAAATCATGTTTATTTTCAAAGTTATAATTACAGGGATTAAGTCTTTGTAATCTCCAAATTACAGCCGGTATGTGGGGATTTGTATACATTACTTGATAACCGTCACCATTGGACAACGGGTTAGCCAAGGGGTGATATGACCATAGTCACAGACACCATTGGACAATGAGGTTACCAATGGATGGTTGAGTGACAAATACTGTGGGTAGTTGGTTGATATACAGAAACATTGTAATCGCTCTTAATACTGTAAATTATAACAACGTGTCGTTTTAAGCAAAATGAATAATTCACCAGTATTTCCCCGCTGACAAAACCTTTTTCAAACATGTTTCAGGTGATCTGTTGTGATCCAGGAAAAGTGCCGTGAAGCACTACAAGCTTAAGCAAGTGGCTCAAAATAAATAAAGAAACATGTTTTGTAAAATAAGGATTTCCCAGTGAAATTCCCTTATTGTAAATTACGGGGTTTGTCCCAAGTTATGAAATAAGATAATCGGGCATTTTCAGTTTTAAAAAGATCCTGTTAAAGTCTTCCGATGTCGCATTAAATAAAATACCACGGGTTCCTGTCCCGTGGCTCTTGACCGGGTCAAACCGGGGCTGGGGTCGTGACAGGAAAAGGTGGTTTCAGAGCCACTGATTTAAGCCAATTAAGTATTTAGAAAATACTTAATTTTACTGATTGCTATTTTGTGATTATGTGTTTTATTATTTGAATATTTGTTTACAGTAAGGGTAAGCAAAATCTTTCGGACATCTACCATAAATTAGATAGTTCACCAAAAGAAAAAGGAACTTCGTCCTCAAAATATCCAATAGTTACTGGGGAAGGGATATTTGTCCGTAAGGCACAATATGAGAAACCACTTTCACCTCATAAAAGAAGTTTGATTATTCGGAAAAGTTAAGAGAAAAGAAAGAAAGCATACCCCAAGGAAACTCAGGAAATAGGCAAAAACCCACCATGGGAAGACGAGTTAGATGAAAAATGGGCAGATCTTTATATATTAGCCACTATAGCAGTTAATGCTAACGTTTAAATATCTTAACTCAGTATTAGTACCCATACCATCTACAAAGCTAAAAACTCAAAGGAAAATGTTACCTAGTAAATAAATAAATTTACAATAAAACCTAGTATGTTTTATTTCGGTATGCAATAATACTTAAATGTTTTATTATAAATTTTAACTTAGCCCTTTTGTGTGCATTTTTATGCTAAACAGCATGAATGAGTTATCTGAAGCCCTTCAGAATCTCAACCTTTATCCAGTGAAAATAGAAGTTTCCAAAGACTTTACTGGTTACATAGCCGATGTGGAGGAACCTATGGAATTTTGTGCTCCACTGCCGGAGAAACCAAAGCCTAAGAAAAAGAGAAGGTTTGTAGGATGGAGGCGTGTACGTAGAAGGAAACCAGCAACTAGAAAGATTCCCAAAATAGAAAATCCCATAGACAAAGGCAAAGGAATTGAGATCGGGGAAGGATCTAGGCAAGTAGAAATGGAAATTGGGGAGAGTTCTAAACAAGTCGAAGAGTTGCCATTACAGGAAGAATTAGATCGCATACTGGCAAGTTGTGATATCATTAAGCCTATCAATACAAACCTCTACCCTTATCCTGCCGAGGCCCAACTTTCAATAAACTTACAACCAGCCATTCTAGACCATCTGATCCACACTCAACCTATAGGAGAAATGAACGAATGGTGGACTAATGATTGGCAGTTTCAAAATCTGCTGAATAACTTTGATACCTTTTTCCCTTAGTTCGACCCAGAACCTATACCAAACCCACCAATGAGCAATGAAAACTTAGCTGAACTCCGTCATTTTGGTGAGGAACTGGTGGATGCAGGGAATAGGATCAGGGAGGTAGGAGAACAGATCTCCTGGAAATACGATGAGAGGGAGCATCGTTACTAAGAAGCTAGATAACCAGGGATAGTGTGGTTGTGAGACTGTGTTTGTATAATAACAATAGTAGTAAAATATAAACTATATAAAATAACTCAAAATAAAATTTGTGTAAGATAACAGTGTGTACGGATGCATAGAATAAAATATATATGAAATAGAAATTGAAAAATCGATAATTTTGGCTATACATATGTTATAAAATTTGTGTGATTATTGTGTATATAGCTCTGCTACTTACTTATCCATATTAACTCCCAGATGGAAAATGCTAATAATGAACCAGTTAACGAAGTTAACCAATCAGAGCGAAACCAGGACGATCAATTTATGACTAAACAAGATATCGAAAATATCGTTGCTCAAGGAATAGCTAATGCTATCCCAGCAATTCTCGCTGCTGCTCGAAACCCAGTTGAACCTCAACAAATTATTCCTAGTAAACGTACTCATGAAGACAACTTTAGTAATAGCGTAAACGGAGACGGTAACCATACTAACAACAATAATGAGATACGGCAAGCCCCAATTCTCAAAAGAATGAAAGCTGCAACGCCTGGTTGCACTTACAAGGAATTTCTTGCCTGTAAACCTGCTGAATTTGCAGGCAATGAAGGGGCGACCGCGGCACTGCGTTGGTTGGAGAAAACCGAAGCAGTACTTATGATAAGTAAATGTACTGAGGAAGACAAGGTCATGTATGTGTCGCATCAATTTAAAGAAGGAGCGCTAGAATGGTTGAATACAGTACTACAAGCCAAAGGAAGAAATATGGCCTATGCCATCAGTTGGGAAGAATTTAAGCAGTTAATGGAAAGAAAATTTTGTCCTGAATATGAAAAGGAACAAATGGCAAATAAGTTCCTGAACCATAGGATGATCGGTGTAGATTATCGCGGGTATACTTCGACGTTCTTCGAGTATGCGAGAGTAGTACCAACCCTGGCCTCGCCAGAACCGGTGCTTATTTCCCGCTATATTTGGGGATTGATTAGCGAAATCCGTAATATCGTTAAAGCTGTGAGACCTCGCACTATTGACGGTGCTGTAGAATTAGCTAACACCCTAACTGATGAACTGGTCCGCACAAGAGAAGAAGATCGGAAGAAGGAATTGACACAGAAAATTACCCAAGGATTTCGTATAGGTAATTTCAGAAAAAGAGGAACTGGGCAGTCCTCAACTCCTCCTTTCTGCAGAAATTGCAGAAAGAAACATTTTGGAAGATGCAATGTAACTTGCAACTTTTGCAAAGTTGTAGGACATCGGGAAGAAGACTGCAGAAAGAAAACAAGAATCTGCTATAACTGTGGAGAAACTGGACAATTCAAAACAGAATGCCCTAAATTGGTTAAACCAGTAGATAACAAAGCCAAACCTGCTGAAGGAACTACCAAGAAGAATGCACGAGCATTCTAGTTGACTACCCAAGAGGCGGAACTCATTCCAGATATGATAGCTGGTACGTTCTTAGTCCACAAAGTTTATGCCAAAGTATTATTTGACTCTGGTGCAAACCAAAGTTTTATAAATACTTCGTTCTGCCAAGCACTTAAATTACCCTTAACCAATCTTAGGCAGATTTTTACAGTCGAAACAGCATATGGGAATTCTGTTAAAATAGATAAAGTTTTGCAAGAAGGAAAGATAGAGCTCTTAGGTCATAAATTTTCTGCAAAACTATTACCTATGAATTTAGCTGGATTTGATGTGGTGTTAGGAATGGATTGGTTAGTAGCCAACCATGCTCTAATTCTTTGTGATAAAAATACCATAGAAATACATACACCTACAGGAGAGGTAATTTCAATTACAGGAGACAAGCCACGAAAACCACTGAAATTCGTTTCAGCAATGAAATTAGCTAGTTATTCAAGAAAACAAGAAGTAGTGTATATGATTTCAGTAATCATTAACACGAAAAATAAGGAACTTAAGGAAATTCCAGTAGTCTCAGAATACCCAGATGTATTCCCAGAAGAACTACCAGGATTACCACCCGACAGGGAAGTAGAATTTAGGATTCATCTAATTCCAGGAATTACACCGATAGCTAAGGCACATTATCGATTAGCACCTACTGAAATGCTAGGACTAAAGAAACAGTTAGATTAATTGCTAAGTAAAGGATTCATACAACCTAGTTCATCCCCGTGGGGAGCACCTGCATTGTTTGTGAAGAAAAAGGATGGTTCGATGCGAATGTGTATCGATTATAGGGAATTGAATAAGGTTACAATTAAGAATCGATACCCATTACCTAGGATTGATGATCTCTTTTATCAACTTCAGGGAGCTTGATATTTTTCTAAGATCGACTTACGTACGTTCTAGATATCATCAATTGAAGGTACAAGAAGAAGACATACCTAAAACTGCTTTTAGAACTAGGTATGGTCATTACGAGTTTACAGTCATGCCCTTTGGACTAACGAATGCACCTGCAGCATTCATGGATATGATGAATCGAATTTGTAAACCGTATTTGGATAAATTTGTAATTGTCTTCATCGACGATATACTTATTTATTCCAAAAGTCAGGACGAACACTGTCAACACTTGCATGCACTCTTAACTTTGTTAAGAAAGGAAAAGCTTTATGCCAAATTCTCGAAATGTGAATTTTGGTTACAGGAAGTGCAATTTTTAGGACACATGGTGAACCACGAAGGTATTCACGTAGATCCTGCTAAGATAGAAGCAATAACCAAATGGAAAGTTCCACAAACAGCTTTGGAAATTAGAAGCTTTCTAGGGTTAGCTAGGTACTATAGGCGTTTTATTAAAGATTTTTCTAAAATAGTTGTACCATTAACTAAGCTAACCTGTAAAGCAGTTAAGTTTGAATGGGGACCCAGGCAAGAAGAAGCCTTTAGAATTTTAAAGCAAAAGTTAACAAACGCACCAATTCTAGCCTTACCAGAAGGAACTGAAGATTTTGAAGTATACTGTGATGCTTCTAAGCTAGGATTAGGATGTGTGTTAATGCAACGCAAGAAGGTAATTGCGTATGCTTCAAGTCAATTGAAAAAGCACGAGGAAAACTATACAACTCAAGATTTAGAGTTAGGAGCCATAATTTTTGCCCTTAAGATTTGGAGACATTATCTGTATGGAAGTAAGTTTACTGTCTATATGGATCATAAGAGCTTAAAGTACATATTTGGGCAAAAAGAGTTAAACATGAGGCAAAGAAGGTGGAGGGAAATTCTAAGTGATTACGACTGTGATATCCAATATCACGAAGGAAAAGCAAACGTAGTTGCAGATGCCTTAAGTCGTAAGTATCATGAGAAACAACGACGAATTCATATTCTCAGATTAAATCTACAGTTAGATTTAATGGAACAACTGAAGAATGTTCAAGAAACAGCAATCAAGGATGATGCTGAAGGAATGAAAGGACGAATAAAGGAACTAGAGCAAGGAAGTGATGGAATTTGGAAATTCCACAAGAAAAGAATTTGGGTACCTAAGCAAGGAGATTTAAGATATAAGATTTTAGAAGAAGCCCATAAATCTAGGTATACCATGCACCCTGGAAACAATAAGATGTACCAAGATTTAAGAAATAATTTCTGGTGGATAGGTATGAAAAAGGACATCGCTAGATATGTTTCTAAGTGTCTTACTTGCTCACAAGTTAAGGCAGAACACCAGAAACCTTCGGGTCTACTTCAACAATTAGAAATGCCTGTGTGGAAGTGGGAGCTCATAACAATGGACTTTGTTACTAAGCTACCCAAAACCAGAAAAGGTAATGATGCGATTTGGGTAATTGTGGATCGATTAACTAAATCAGCTCACTTTCTACCTATGAAGGAAACCTTTAGTATGGAAAGGTTAGCCAAGTTGTATGTAGACGAAGTAGTATCCTTACATGGAGTTCCACTCTCCATTGTATCGGATAGGGATAGTCGTTTCACTTCCCATTTCTGGACAAGTTTCCAGAAAGCTATGGGAACCCGACTAAATTTAAGTACGACATATCATCCACAAACAGACGGACAAAGTGAAAGGACGATACAAACTCTGGAAGACTTGCTCCGAGCATGTGTGATAGATTTTGGTGGAAACTGGGACGATCACCTACCTTTGATCGAATTCTCCTATAACAATAGTTATCATGTAAGCATAGAAGCTACCCCATTCAAAGCATTGTATGGACGAAAGTGCAGAACTCCAGTCTGTTGGGCAGAAATAGGAGAAAGTCAACTATCAGGTCCTAAAATAGTACAAGAAACTACCGACAAGATCACTCAAATCAAAGAGAGATTAAAGACGTCGCCAGAAAAGTTATGCCGACAATCGACACAAACCATTAGAGTTCCAAGTTGGAGACAAGGTACTCTTGAAAGTATCTCCTTGGAAAGGAGTAGTAAGGTTCGGTAAGAAAGGAAAGTTGAGTCCAAGATACGTAGGACCATTTTCCGTAATCCAACGTATAGGACCTGTTGCTTATCGCTTACAACTACCAGATGAATTAGCTGGAGTACATGACGTATTTCATGTATCCAATCTCAAGAAATGCTTATCTGACAAATCTCTGGTAATACCTCTTCAAGATGTAGAAGTAAATGAAAAGTTGAAATTCGTAGAGAGACCACTTCAAGTAGAAGATCGAAAGATCAAGTTTCTCAAACACAAAAGATTGGTACTGGTCGAAGTCAAGTGGAATTCAAATAGAGGGCCAGAATACACTTGGGAGCTGGAATCAGAAATGAAGAGAAAGTATCTGCACTTATTTCAATAAATCTCGAGGACGAGATTCTAAATAAGGTGGGGAGGATGTAAGGACCTTCAAATTTCTCCTAATATGACCCATAAGTGAAAACCCGGACCCCTGAAACCCTAACCTGGATCAAAAATCAAGAAATCAAGAAAAATAGGGTTCAGGCGGGCCGCGTAAGAGTAAGCCCAGTCTTACGCGGGCCGCGTCAAACTTGGGTTGACCGGATAAGTATTCCGGATCCACCTGTCGACCACATGGTGACCCTACTCGTGACCCATGCAACCTATACGTAGACTAGGCGGCCACGCGGGCCGCGTAAGAGTTACATATGGGTTTACGCGGGCCACGTAAGACCCAAATTCAGGCTATAAATAGCCAGTGCATGGGGCTTTCATTCTGTGTCGACGAAAACTTTCAAAAATGAAAGTACACTGCTCTAAAGTCGAAAATTCAATTATTATAGCTAGGCGCTGCTACGATACCGGGTATTAACTCGATCGCTGCTACGATTCAATGTCCGATCGATTGAAACTATCCGATGAATGTTTAAGTGCTGCTCTAATTAGGGTTTATACTTTGTCATTCGTCGTGAATTCGATGAATGTTTAAGTATCGCACTTTGTCATTTATCGTGAGGGTTTAATCTGGTGAGTTATCGTAAATGTTGTATTAGTTACTAACCTAGTTCATATGCATTGTTATTTAAACTAGGTTATCAGGCTTATCAGTAGGCTTAAACTCTGCCCGACTAGGGGGTAAACTCTCATGAAAAACTCTATATGAAATATTACAATACAAAAGCACACTTAATTCCTTCGTAGGAATTATGTGTGTATAGAGAATTTTCATATCCTATCTCAAATGTGATTGGTTGATTGGTAGTTGGTATGTGTGCCCATCAGTGGCTTATCTTCTTTTTGAACCAACTTGCTTCTTTTCTGATGAAGTAGAATCAACTTTGAGATATTATTTTCTAATGAAATGCTTTATCAAAAGGAAAAGATTCCTTTTCCTTTTCTGGTGATTTCTTTTCTAAAGGAAAAGATTCATTTTCTCTACAAAAGGAAAAGATTCCTTTTTACCAGAATGTTTCTTTCTTGCTTTTCCCATATGAATCTTTTGAAGCCTTTTTCATAGAAAATATGTAATGTGTTAATAAGATTTATTATCTTATTAACACAATTCTTTGACCTTGTCTCTTGTATACTCCATAATGTCCCGCTGACATTTTGAAGTCTTGAAACCTTGTCGTGATCTTTCATCAAAGAATTAGAAGCTTCAATATTTAGTGCTTCTGGGACGGTTCGTCGGTTGGTTCGTGTTGACGGAATTATTTCTAAGTAACTTAAACTATTTTTAACAACAAATACAATAAAGTTTCCTAGCAGTCACCCCCTATTTGTTGTTAAAAATACAAACAATGCATTTATACTTAGAAATAACAAATAAACTTGCTGAAGATGTATTTTTCTTTTCCTCCTGGCACTTTATCATGTAGGCGTCTTTTTAGTGATATTCGTTGACTGTATCTTTATTGGCATGAAAGTTTATTTAGCAAACGTCTGACTTTTTATGGATGATCATCTGATTATATTTCTTTTGTTGTTATAATTCTTCACCTCGATTTATAATTCCACCTAAATGTAAGCATCATATCTTGTATCCCCAACAACTAGGATATAAGTATCTTCTATCCAATATAGGATAAGTGTTTAGGCTGTCGATTGATGAGGCTTCAAAAAATAACGAATCATGCACGGCTATAAAAAAATGATCTTGAACCGTCGAGGGTTTTTTTTTCGGATCAGAATATCTGATGAATCTGATGAAATTTCTGATAAAACCGAAAAAAAATCATTTTTTGTGACAGAATTTCTGATGGAATCTGATAGATTCTGATGAATTTATGATGAAATAATCAGAAAATCTGAAAAAAAAAAGTTTTTTTAACAGAATTTCTGATGTTTTCTGATCAATCTGATGATATTTCTGATAAAATAATCAGAAAATCTAGAAAAAAAAATTTAACAGAATTTCTGATGTTTTCTGATCAATCTAATGACATTTCTGATAAAATAATCAGAAAATCTGAAAAAAAGTTTTTTTTTTAATCAGAAAATCTGACGAACGCATCAGAAATCATCAGAAAATCTGACGAACGCATCAGAAAATTTGAATTTTTTTTTTAGATGAGAGGGAATAAGTAGAGAAAAAAGATATTAGTTACACATATTTTCTGGTCTAAGTCTAAGTACTTGTTCTTTTCTTCAAGGAATATTTTTGTGAAAACTTTATAAAAGATAATAGTCATGAGTATGTTTTCTAAAGTTATACACAGTTCTTTTTTTTAAATCTCTTTTTATCATTCCTTTTTTTTGAAGATTAACTAACCAGAATTTGGAGTTATTTCATTAAATAAGATACGAACAAACTTTCTTTTATCAGAAACTTTCTTTTTAGATGTCAAAAATTTTCTTTCTGATAAACTAAAGTTCATTTATCTTTGTTTAACTCCTTTTTTTGTGTTTTTATATCCTTTTTCTACACCTCTTTTTATACAAAATAAATACTAATAGAGATAATAATAATAATAATAATAATAATAATAATAATAATAATAATAATAATAATAGTAATAAAAGCAATAATAATGAAAGTAACAGAAAAAACATAACTCTACTACATACTTTATTTTATTTCTTTGGATCTGCAAAAAAAAATTCTTTTTACCTTTAATAGATCGAGAATATACGTCTCTCTTACAGGAGCAAGGGATCTTGGAAATAATTTATCCTCACGGCTCTGATACCACTTAATCCTGTCATATCTCACTTGAATTTCACCAGATTTTCCTTATTTTTATCAGACATGTAGTGTTGGTTCCCCTTAGATCTATTGAATCATTTTTTTAATAAGAAAGAAAAAATACAAAAACAAAATATACTCAAACAAAAAAAATATACAGTATGTGTGGGATATGTAAATTATGAAGATGGATGATTATGATGATTACAGACTATTCTGATGTTTCAACCTAGTTTCTGATTTTATATCAGAACTTCTGGTGATTTTACCAGATTTTCTGATGTTCCATCAGATTGATGGTTTGTTTCATCAGAAGCTAGTTGATTTGTTCTATGAATATCAGAACTTCGATGATCATCAATTTGGTTTTCAATTTGTTTCCTTGTTTTTTCTGAAAAATTTTCATCATTTAGATTAACCATGCCAAGTTTACTGATCAAAAAATTGTGTCTCTTTTCATCAAGAGGCTTTGTAAAGATATCAGCAATTTGGTTTTCAGTTGGTACAAAATACATTTCAATGTTACCTTTCTCCACATGATCCTTTATGAAGTGATATCTGACATCTATGTGTTTGGTTCTTGAGTGATGCACTGGATTTTCTGTTATTGCAATAGCACTCTTTGAGTCACACAGAATAGGTATTCTTGTCAGAGTTACTCCATAATCTTTCAGTTGAGTTTGCATCCACAGCACTTGTGAATAGCAACTTGCTGCTGCTACATATTCTGATTCTGCTGTTGATGTGGCAACACAGTTTTGTTTCTTGCTTGCCCAACAAACCAATTTTTCTCCCAAGAGTTGACAAACACCAGATGTGCTTTTTCTGTCAATTTTACAACCTGCATAATCTGCATCTGTGTATGCAATTAATTCAAGGTTTGTATCCTTTGGATACCAGAGACCAAGTTCAGAAGTGCCTTTAAGATATTTGAAAACCCTTTTTACAGCTTTTAAATGGGATTCTTTGGGATCACATTGATATCTGGCCAGAAAGCATGTTGCAAACATGATATCTGGTCTGCTTGCAGTTAAATATAGCAGTGATCCTATCATCCCTCTATAGGTTTTAATATCTACACTAATTCCATCTTTATCAGAATCTAACTTGTTCCCTGTTGCCATGGGAGTTTTTGAAACAGAGCAGTTTTCAAGTGAGTATTTGTGTAGAATTGTTTTCACATATTTTGATTGACTCAAAAATATTCCATCAACTCTTTGTTTAACTTGTAACCCTAAGAAAAAGGTTAACTCACCCATCACACTCATTTCAAAGTGGCTGGTCATTAATTTTTGAAATTTGTCACAAAATTTTTCATTTGTTGATCCAAATATAATGTCATCAACATATATCTGAACCAGCAAAGTATGACCTTTGTGTGTTTTGAGAAAAAGAGTGGTGTCAATAGTACCTTTGGTAAACCCAGAATTGAGTAAGAAGTTTGATAAGGTTTCATACCAGGCTCTAGGAGCTTGCTTCAACCCATACAAGGCTTTGTTTAATCTGTAAACATCATTTTGAAATTTTGGATCAACAAAGCCTTCTGGTTGATGCACATAAACTTCTTCTTCAATTTTACCATTCAGGAAAGCTGATTTTACATCCATTTGATAAACTTTAAAATCCTTGGATGCAGCATAAGCAAGAAAAATTCTTACAGCTTCTAATCTAGCTACTGGTGCAAAAGTTTCATCATAATCTATACCTTCTTGTTGACAGTAACCTTTGTCCACTAACCTTGCTTTGTTCCTGGTGATTATGCCATTCTCATCAGATATATTCCTGTATACCCATTTTGAGCCTATGACTGATTTGTCCTTGGGCTTGGGTACCAGATCCCATACCTTTCTCTTCTCAAACTGATCTAGCTCTTCTTGCATAGCTTGAATCCAGTCTGGGTCATTTAGAGCTTCTTTGACAGATTTGGGTTCTATTTTGCTCAAGAACCCAGCATATGCACACTCATGTGCAGTTGCAGATCTTGTTCTCACACCATCAGCTGGATTGCCAATGATATCAGAATGAACATGTCCTTTGATCCACCTTAAACTGTTGTGAACAGTTGTTGGTTCTGATGGATTTGAAGTTTCCCCCTGAACAGAT
This sequence comes from Helianthus tuberosus, assembly GCA_030545235.1. Lineage (NCBI taxonomy): Eukaryota > Viridiplantae > Streptophyta > Magnoliopsida > Asterales > Asteraceae > Helianthus > Helianthus tuberosus. Next base: position 27,322 of record JARYGA010050361.1, on the reverse strand, counting down.
GGCTCAGTTGTGGGTAATGTACCAGAATTTTGATTTTCTGGTGCACTGCTTATTTGTTCTGCAGGGTTAGTACATGAAGTATCTTTTGATTTGATATTGAGAGAATTATCATGTTCTAGGAAATCTTCATTAATCATTTCAAACAAATGTTCATACTTTTCTTGTTTGTCAGAAAAATTTATTTCTTTCATATATTCATCAGAAACTTCTGTTTCTGATGAGTCATCAAATGAAACATACAGACTTTCTCTGATTGTCCTTGTGTTGAGAATAAAGATTCTATATGCTTTTGATGACAACTAGTAACCAAGAAAAATACATTTTTCTGCTTTTCTGACAAATTTTTCAAGGCTTTCAAAATCATTAAAAACAAAACATCTACAACCAAATGTATGCAAAAATTTTATACTTGGAATTCTTCCATTTATGATGTTGTAAGGTGTTTTGTTGTGCCTTTTGTTGATAATGGTTCTGTTTTGAGTAAAACATGCATTTGCTATTGCTTATGCCCAAAAGTGAGTGGGCAACTTAGCATAAGCAAGCATGGTTCTGGCAGCTTCTACCAAGGTCCTATTCCTTCTTTCAACCACCCCATTCTGTTGGGGTGTTCTGGGAGCAGAAAAATCATGAGAAATTCCTTTACTCACAAGGAAGTTCTCAGTTTTTGCATTTTTAAACTCTGTTCCATTGTCTGATCTGATCCTTCTTACTGTTAGTTTTAACAGATTTTCAATTTTCTTGATAAAATTAATGATCAGATCAGGAGTTTCACTTTTCTTTCTCAAAAATTCAACCCATGTATATCTGGAAAAATCATCAACTATTACTAGTATATATTTCTTTCCAGAAAAACTCTCTATGCTTATTGGTACACACAAATCCATGTGTAAAAGTTCCAAATTTTGTGTGATGGAAGATTCAGAAATTGACTTGTGAGAACTTCTTTTTGATTTTCCCATCTCACAAGCCTCACAAATTTTATCCTTTTTAGAGGATATAAAAGGTAATCCTTTTACCAGACCCTTACTTGCTAGTTTGCTTAGGTTTTTGAAATTTAAGTGAGCCAATCCTTTTATGCCACAACCAACTACTTCCTTTGTTGATTTTAGAAAATAAACATAATTTTGGATGTTCATTTTCTTCTTTAAAGTCAAAATAGTAAATTTATTGTCTTATTCGTTTGCCACTTAAATAGATTTTGTTATCATCCATACCTATTAGCAAGCATTTTTCTGGTAAAAAGGTTACCTGAAAGGTAAAAAGGTTACCTGAAAACCTTTGTCAAAAAATTGACCACAGCTCAGCAAATTATACTTTAAGCCTTCAACATAGGCTACTCTTTCAATGGTCAAACATCCATACCTGATACATCCGTATCCCATGATCCTCCCTTTCACTCCATTTCCGAAGTTCACCATTTTACCCAGCTTTGAAACAAAGTTGCTGAGTAAGCTCCTATCCCCAGTCATGTGCTTGGAGCTTCCTGAATCGCAGTACCAGATCTGCTGCACATGATGGTCCTGAAATGAAATGATTAGAGGGTTTTTGGTACCCAGGCATGCTTGGGTACTGTTTCTGATGGAATCTTAATAAGTTTATTTCTTCTTCTTGATTTTGCATCAGAAACTTTGTTATATGCTGAGCCATTAACAGATTCTATTTTTTTCTTTTGAAGATGGTGTTGAACAAGCTTCAGTATGTCAACACACATACAAGTTTTATCAGAATTTTCTGATATTTCTTCTTGCGATGGAATGAGTGGATAATTTTTAAAAGATGAGTGAACTGCTTCTAGTGTCTTTACAGATTCTTGACTATATTCACTTATGTTTGATTTGAAGTTTGGTTTTTCAAAAGAATATTCAGAACAGGTTATCTTGCAAGATTCAGATTCAGATTCTGATGAATATTTATCAGAAATCTGATGAGTTGCTTTTACAAAGATAGTGGGTTTATTTCCATTCGATCTTGTACAACCTAAACCCTCTCCTTTGTTCTTAGGTGTGGACTCAATAAAATTTATGAACTCTTTTGCTTTGTCATTGATTTTCTTGTATAGATCTTTTCTTTCATTTTCATAGAACTCAATTTTAGCTCTTTAATCTAAACTATCCTCTATAAGAAGTTGGTTTTCAAGAATGATTTTATTCAAAGTCCTTTACAACTCATCAGATTTTCTTAAATCTGATTTATGTTTTTTGATGCGTTGTCGAGTGTTATATATATTAGGTGTATATTTTAAGCCCCTTTAACAGTTTTTAGTCAAGTTTTAAATTTCTAAAACACGATATTTACTAACACTAGACACACATATGGGCAAGTGCACCCATCGTGAGCGTAGTATAGTGTTGGTAAGATACCGAGGTCGTCTAAGGACACAAGAGCTTTTAGTACCGGTTTATCCTCAACGTCTAATCAAATCAAAAAGTTTAGAAAAATGTTTTAACTAAGAAAAATAAAAACTAACTAAAAATGCTGAAAAATAAAAATAAAAGAAAAACAGATAGACAAGATGAATCACTTGGTTCCGACTCGTATCTAGTGTAACCTTTGATTATTTCCGCACTTTTACACTATTTTAAGATATTATCTTAGTTATTGTAGTAGGCCCCTCTTTTGAAGGTGACGTTACCCTCACCCCAGTAGTTTGAGTCAGCAAGGATACAATCCTAAAAGGGTGGATTATTGGAAGATAATTAATTAAGTTATTAATGCAAATTATGGTAGGCCCCTCTTTTGGAGGTGACGCTACCCTCGACTAAGTAGTCTGAGTCAGCAGGGATACAGTCCTAAATAGTCGGGTTATAGTATTAATAGTAGTTAACTTATGAGGGGATCAAAGAGTTTGGACCCCCGCCATCCAATACCGTTAAGTATTGAAGGAGGTCCTACTAAATTTGACCCAGGTCCATTGCAGGACCTCTAAACGCTGAACAATGGCAAGACCTTTACCAAACCGTTCCCTTAACCCCCGACCAGGTAGCCAACATTCCTCCATATAGACCGTGGAGATATGAATGGTGAAAATCTTTTATTTTATATAGACAGTAAAATAATGCCAAGACACCATGGACAAACGATAAGGAAAGATCACCTTCAACATAAGCAACTAGTTATTAAAGTCATTAATACAAAACCAAGTAAAAAGTGCGAAAATATTAGAAATAAAAAGTATTACACTAGACACTTTGTCTTCACCAAGTGATGTAAGAGACTTAGGCAAACATGGCCTTGATTGTCAAGAACTCTTACGATCAATCTTGGATCCCGAGACGACTCACACACTCTACGATGGACAAAGGATGATGGTGGTGGATGATGGTGTTATGGTGGTGGTGGGTGGTGGGTGAAGTGTGAGAGAGGTGGTGTGCCAAGGGATGGTTTGAGCTTGAGCCAAGCACTCCTATTTATAGGCTGAACAGAAGCTCGGGCACGGCCCCGTGTCCAGTGGGCACGACCCCGTGTCCACATCCTTCTCTTTCTTCATTTAATGCAGTTTTGTCTTTTTAGTTGACCACGACCCCGTGGTGCAGAAGAATCTTTGTACTATGCAGATTTGCTGGATTGTGCGAATCTTATAGTTGACCACGGCCCCGTGGTGGGCAATAGAAGCTTCTACCACTTTGTCTTTTCTGCTGACACTTGGGCACGCCCCCGTGCTGGCTGAGCACGGGGCGTGTTCAGTCTTCTGTTGTCTTGTTTTGCTTGGGAAGATGCTGTCGTGGGGTCGGGCATGTCACGTCTTGTTCCTTTTCTTGTATTTATGTTAGATTTTGATGTCTTTTTGCTTCTTTTGTTAATTTGAGCTCATTTAATCCTGAAAATACAAAAGGAAGACAAAAGCACACTTTTTCCAACATTAGTACTAAAAAGGGTTAGTTTTATGCCACAATTGATGAAATTTATATGTTGCATTTTGAACACATCAAATACCCCCACACTTGAATCTTTGCTTGTCCTCAAGCAAAACTCTTCAATATGTGGCTATTACACTCCCAAATGGAATGGGTAGAGAAGAAGGTTTTTGGACTTGTCGTAGAGTGTCGGGATTTCCAAGATTTTTTATTTAGTTTTATTTTTATTTATTTACAATCCTATTCGTCATGATTTATTTAAAACTTTTCATAAGATAAATTACTTATTAGGGCATAACATTCCTTTTTTAAAATTCCATTTATATACAAGTTCACATACCTCACGGGGGATCACTCAACACTCGGCCGAAGATGTATTTTTGTGAAACACTCGAGAGCGGCATGGAACTTACTCCTACCATAAGCTTGCCAAGCAATCAATCCTCCTCCTTTTTAACTATACAACTTTGTAAATATCAAGAGGACTTTTGGGGTGAAGGGTTAGGTTTGGGCTAAAGGTAGGTGGTTGGGTTAGTGGTTAGTAAAAGGGCGAATGGCGTAAAAAGCGTCGGTTTTCGTAAGACTTTTTTTTTATTTTTTTTTTATTTTGATGAAGCCACTATTCAAACAAAGTTATTTTTGATAAACTTGTTTGTTTATTTCTCTTTTGTTTCATCATCATCATCATTTTTTTTTTTTTTTGAAAGTCATAAGAAAAACCGAGCTTGTTACTAAAACAAAGGGTTAAAAATGAAAAAGGTTTTGGTGGGTGAAAGGGTGTTTGGTTTGGGTTATGAAATGAAAAGGTTTAGGCTCAAAGGGGCTAACTAGGGGGATTTTGGGTAGTTGGTAAAAAAAAAAGAAAAATAATGGTGTAGAAATAAAAAGGGCTAGTCCTAATGCCTCCGTCATTTACTTACTCGGGTTTAAGTTGGTAAGGACCGGGAATGTATCGTCATGGCAAGTTCTAGAGTCGTAAGAACCAAGCGGCTATTCACACAAGAAACGAAAGATGAGCATTTAATTTAAAGATATATATTTGTATGCTCAATAAAGGCTCAAAACTCACTTTTGTGGGAATGGGTTTTTATGTGATCAAGTATATATAATTAAATTTTAACTAAGCTTATCATGCCTTTTCATAATTTTCTTATGTTGGTTCTTTTTATCACGACGCTATCGGTTGTAAATTTGTAAAAATATAACCTTTTTAGAATTTGAAATCCCCAAGTTAAACCTAGACAAGTAAAAAAAATGAAAAATTTTGAAAAAATTTGGGGTGATTAGCGGTTGCAATAGAGTTTTGTGTAAGGCTTGTTATTAGGACTTGCATGATTCAAGGTTTTAGCATCCCCCCCCCCCCCCACACTTAAATTACACATTGTCCTCAATGTGTCCCAAAAATAAGTTTTTTCGGTTGATTAAAATGTGTAAAAGTGGGTTAAAAACAAGATTTTATGGTACTGGGTAGCTGAACACGGGGTGGTGTTGGCTGAGCACGGCCCAGTGTCCAGACTGCCAGTACCAAAAGTAAACAGAAGGCTGGACACGGGGGCGTGTCCAGTGAGCACGGCCCCGTGTCCAGGTACCTGAACTGGGCATTTTCTACAGAACCTCGGGCACGGGGCGTGTTGGGGTGAGCACGGCCCCGTGCTGAACTTGCTGTAATGAAGAAAAAGTGTCGGAAGGCTCTGTTTTTGTGCATGGGTTGTGGGTTCAAGTTTCCCTTAGTATCCTTCACCATCCCGAGTGTGTTTTATTCCTGAAAATTAAAACTAAACTAGAAAATATAAAAGTTAATGTAACACCCGAAAATTTTAAAACATAAAATGTAACAATCCTTATGAATTATAGTCCAATAGGAAACCTTAATTAAGACACCCAAGTAATTCTGTACAAACCCTAAGATCTTCAGAATTTTCAGAATCAGGATTAGGACCCCTAAAACTCAGGGGGGGTAAACCCCAGTGGATGATTATCCACTTAAATTGCTGTCAATATATGAGAATTCGAATTTGTCAAGTCATCAGGCCTAGTCCCACACGTGGCTACTCTATAACCGACTTTCAACCTCTTACGCATCGTATCAAAGTATGGCCTACGATGCGCAGGCTAGTTAAAACGCATACGATGCGTAGAGAAGTAAGGCCTACGGTGCGTATGCTTACCATACGATGCGTAGGGTATGTTAGGCCTACGATGCGTATGAGTGACCAAATTTCAGCTATAAATACAGGACCTTGGCATTCGATTCTGGACACAAAAACGTCGAACAAACTCCAAAATTACGCCGAATTATTGTCCGATTACTCTTCCAAACACACACGAAACACAAATTAAGCATAGCAGGGTGCTGCAGAACAGGGTATTAACTCAATCACTGCTACGATTCATTGTCCGATTGATTCAAATATCTAATGAATGTTTAAGTGCCGCCCACTTTAGGGTTATACTTTATCGTTCGTCATTAATTTGACGGATTGTCGTTAATTCGATAGGTAAAGTATTATACCTTGTCGTTCGTTGTTAATTCAACGGATCATCGTTAATTCGATGGGCAAAGTATTGCATTTTGTCATTCATTGTGAGAATTTGATCTCGTGAGTTATCGTAAATGTTGTATTAAGTTAAATACCTAGTTTGCGTGCAAATTAGGTTAAGAGGATAATCAATAGGCTAAACTCTGCCCGTATAAATCTACAATAGAAAACAAGATAGCATCACCTGGAAATTTTAAGGTACGGATAGGTTCCTTCCTTTCGATCTATGTTGTTTTTATAAAAGATCCCTTATTTCGATTTATGTCAATTGAGTATAAGAATTCCGTATTAAGATTAAGTCATGATTTTAAGTTCCGTATTAGGATTAAGTTATGAATTCCGTACGAATAGGTTCCTTTCTTTCAATTTAATTCATTTGATACAAGTATATCATTTCTGATTTTAAAGTCCGTATTAAGATCTAAGTATAAGTTATAAGTTCCGTACGGGTAAATTCCTTTCTTTCGATTTCTGTCAATTCTGATATATCGTACGTATAGATTCCTTTCATTCGATTTCTGTCAATTCTGAATTTCCGTATTAAGATTAAGTAAGTTATACATTCCTTACGCATAGAATCCTTTATTTTGATTTATGTCAGTTAGGTACATATAGAATCCTTTCGATTTATGTCCGTTGGATAGAATCCTTTAGTTCGGTTTATGTCATTTTGATCCAAGTATATTATTCCTGATTTTAGATTTCCGTATTAAGATTAAGTTCTGAAATAAGTTATAAGTTTCATACGAATAGATCCGTATTAAGATTAAGTTATAAGTTTCATACGAATAGATCCGTATTAAGATTAAGTTATAAGTTTCATACGAATAGATCCGTATTAAGATTAAGTTATAAGTTTCATACGAATAGATCCGTATTAAGATTAAGTTATAAATTCCGTATTAAGATTAAGTTATGAAATAAGTTTTAAGTTCTGTACAGATGAATTCATTTCTTTAGATTTATGTCCGTTGGGTACAGATAGAATTCATTTCTTTAGATTTATGTCCGTTGGGTACGGGTAGAATTCATTTCTTTAGATTTATGTCCGTTGGGTACGGATAGAATTCATTTCTTTAGATTTATGTCCGTTGGGTACGGATAGAATTCATTTCTTTAGATTTATGTCCGTTGGGTACGGGTAGAATTCATTTCTTTAGATTTATGTCCGTTGGGTACGGATAGAATTCCTTTCTATATTGAATACAAGTTCCGTATTAAGATTAAGTTAGGAAATACATGTTGGAAGTTTCAAACGTTTTGAAAAGGTTTAAGAAATTGGTTTTCATTTCATACTCTCGTGGTTCCTTGTTAACAAGTCAAGGTTTTATCTTGTTTCGTTTAATAAACCACATTTTGGGGACGAAATTGTCAAGATAGGATTGATAACCATACCTTGATGACTGGTTCCACTCTTATATTTTCAATCTCGCCAAAGATTCGTATTTTACAAGTTACAAGTTAAATATCTTAAGACTTATAAGTTATAAGTAAATAAGTTACAAGTTTAATATGATATATAAGTATTATGTTACTCAAGTCAAATTGTTTTAAATTACTATGTCTGGTTTTAAAACTCCTCACGTCTTTGATTATCGATTCATTTGACAGTCCGTTCGATTCCTATTCTAATCATTTGATTTAGTTTCATGTCATGCGATAGTTTTTCTGTTAAGTTGTACTCATTATCGCATGTTCCAATATATGTTCCGTTCTGTTCTGAAAATAAGTTTTATAAGTTATGTGAATAAGACCATTTGTACTCTGATACCCTGAGTATCGCTTCTCGTGGAGTGTCCCACGAGCATGTTGTTGTGGCATCAACCTCATGTGCTCCATCCGTGACGGAGAGATTAGTTCACGGCGTCTCTTAAGTACAAGTGTGGTACATATATTAGGAGGCGTATGGATCAGATCCTAGGATTTAAGTTTTCAGGAAATGGATAACGGGTATGCCAACTTGCCATTTCGTGTGATAAGTATGCAGGAGTAGCTACCTGTGTATTGTCACGTTTTAAGTTTTCAGTTTGCTCATGGGTACATCCGTAAGATATGATTATGAAATTAAGTTATTTGCATCGTCAAGTTCCATCCGGTTATCAAAATAAAATAAGCTTTTGTTTTCCTCTATCCGCACACTGGGCAAAACTCTTCAAAATTTTGCTCAGACGTACGTTTTTCTTTGTTGTGTTTTCTTCTTTACGTCAGGTTATCAGGACAATCTGGGACAGGGGATATGGAAGAGTGCTCGAGTGTTTGGAAAAGACGGTAGAAATAATTGTAATGGATTAGATATCCTTTATTAAGTTGTAAAGCCTTGTAATACATTTAAGTATAAATGGAATTATGTTTTTGATCTGACCACCGTTATTGTGACACGCCGGCCCGTTCCGGGACGGGGTGTTACAGTTAATCTAAATTAAACTAAGGATAGTTCCGCGGAATGCCTCCGTGGTGCGCCACGTTTATAAGGGTCCTTGGCTAGACCCACCTTCTCGGGTGGTTCTGGCTCATCTTCAATTAGGGGGTCGTCATTGCCGATTGGATATTTCATTGACCGCTCAAGATCGATACTTTTTTTAAATGCCCCTAATTGAAGAGGTAGATTGTTGTACTTCCGGTTTTTCAAAGCTTCGTGAGTTTTTACAAATGGTCGTCCCAACATTAGAGGAGCGTCATCGAGGATGACAAAGTCGGTTGGGATTACCATTTGATTTGTTTGAACCAAGACATCCTCAACTACACCGATTGATTTTATTACTTTCTGATTAGATAGAAAAATGGGTATTTGAAGTGGAGAAAAATCACTAATACTTAATTTTTCGAAAATGTAGTTAGGCATTATGTTAACACAAAGATCTTTATCAATTGTGACATTACTAATAAACGAATTTTGAAAGAAACATGGAACCGGTGTAATGTTAATTTCAAATGGGTCTTCTTTTATTAGCGAAGTTTGATCATTAGTTAACTTAACACTTACTGTTTCGTCAATTTTAGTGTTAGTGTTTAACTCTTTTAAAAACTTAGCATGAGTGGGTACTAAACAATGATTTTCAAAAGAAGGTGACAAGAGATTAATTTCTTCAAAATTAGACTCTTCTTGTATTTTAACGTTGTCGGACTCACCTTTTTCGTTGTTTAACTCATGTGTCGGTTTTTCACTTATTTGTTCTTCCATTTTTACACTTTCAGTTGTCTCTTCTTTTTTTAATTTTTCTCTTGCGCGGGACTCCTCTTCCCTTGCGCGAGATTCTTTTATACAGCGATCGATAACACTAATGTGTTCTAATATCCTATCGGTTACTTCGGTTATAGAAAAAGAATCGGAATTTTCAAAGCTTGAATCCGGTTGTTCGATCCTTTGTTCCTCATAATACCCATATGAAGTAGATGGTTCACACCATTGTTCTTCATTGTAAGCATATGATGGATAAGGGTCATAATTTTGTTCTTCATAATACTCATATGAGGTGGGTTGTTCATGCCATGGTTCCTCATAATAAGCATACGAAGGTGGTGGCTCATATCTTGGTTCCTCAAAGTATGAGTATGAAGGCTCATACCTTGGTTCATCAAAATATGAGTATGAGGGAGGAGGTTCATACATTTGGTCTTCATAGGATGTGTATGAAGTTGATGGCTCGTACCTGGGCTCCTCATAGTAGGTGTATGAATTGGACGGTTGATATGATTGACTATTTTGAACCGAGTGTGTGTTACGACAATTAGTGCAATAGTTACCCCTATAATCATCCTCCTCATAGGTGTAGTTGTAACCTCCCGAGTATTGATCCATAAGAATCACTCAGCAGACCACAACCAAGTCTCGAGATCAGAAAACAAAAATAAAAACGGAAACAGAGGCTGGACACGGCCCCGTGTTCAATGGACACGGCCCCGTGCTCAGGATCTGTATCTGGGCGTTTTAATTAAATTTACTGATTTCGTTGAGCACGGGGCGTGTTCAGTGAGCACGGCCCGTGTTCAAGCTACTGTTACTGGGTGTTTTTATGAAAATGTGCAGCACGGCCCCGTGTTCAGTGAACACGGCCCCGTGTACAGGTTACTGTAAATGCAAATCTAAACTAAAATGCAGAAAAATATGCGCGCGTTTAAAAAGGTTTTGAAAAACTGATTAGGCCGTCGATTTTAAGCTTTCTTAAAATCCTTGTGTCCCCGGCAACGACGCCAAAAACTTGGTGCGTTGTCGAGTGTTATATATATTAGGTGTATATTTTAAGCCCCTTTAACACTTTTTAGTCAAGTTTTAAATTTGTAAAACACGATATTTACTAACACTAGACACACATATGGGCAAGTGCACCCATCGTGAGCGTAGTATAGTGTTGGTAAGATACCGAGGTCGTCCAAAGACACAAGAGCTTTTAGTACCGATTTATCCTCAACGTCTAATCAAATCAAAAAGTTTAGAAAAATGTTTTAACTAAGAAAAATAAAAACTAACTAAAAATGCTGAAAAATAAAAATAAAAGAAAAACAGATAGACAAGATGAATCACTTGGTTCCGACTCGTATCTAGTGTAACCTTTGATTATTTCCGCACTTTTGCACTATTTTAAGAGATTATCTTAGTTATTGTAGTAGGCCCCTCTTGTGAAGGTGACGTTACCCTCACCCCAGTAGTTTGAGTCAGCAAGGATACAATCCTAAAAGGGTGGATTATTGGAAGATAATTAATTAAGTTATTAATGCAAATTATGGTAGGCCCCTCTTTTGGAGGTGACGTTACCCTCGACTAAGTAGTCTGAGTCAGCAGGGATACAGTCCTAAATAGTCGGGTTATAGTATTAATAGTAGTTAACTTATGAGGGGATCAAAGAGTTTGGACCCCCGCCATCCAATACCGTTAAGTATTGAAGGAGGTCCTACTAAATTTGACCCAGGTCCATTGCAGGACCTCTAAACGCTGAACAATTGCAAGACCTTTACCAAACCGTTCCCTTAACCCCCGACCAGGCAGCCAACATACCTCCATATAGACCGTGGAGATATGAATGGTGAAAATCTTTTATTTTATATAGACAGTAAAATAATGCCAAGACACCACGGACAAAAGATAAGGAAAGATCACCTTCAACATAAGCAACTAGTTATTAAAGTCATTAATACAAAACCAAGTAAAAAGTGCGAAAAGATTAGAAATAAAAAGTATTACACTAGACACTTTGTCTTCACCAAGTGATGTAAGAGACTTAGGCAAACATGGCCTTGATTTTCAAGAACTCTTACGATCAATCTTGGATCCCGAGACGACTCACACACTCTACGATGGACAATGGATGATGGTGGTGGATGATGGTGTTATGGTGGTGGTGGGTGGTGGGTGAAGTGTGAGAGAGGTGGTGTGCCAAGGGATGGTTTGAGCTTGAGCCTAGCACTCCTATTTATAGGCTGAACAGAAGCTCGGGCATGGCCCCGTATCCAGTGCGCACGGCCCCGTGTCCACATCCTTCTCTTTCTTCATTTAATGCAGTTTTTTCTTTTTAGTTGACCACGCCCCCGTATCCGCTGAGCACGACCCCGTGGTGCAGAAGAATCTTTGTACTATGCAGATTTCCTGGATTGTGCGAATCTTATAGTTGACCACGGCCCCGTGTCCGCTGAGCACGGCCTCGTGGTGGGCAATAGAAGCTTCTACCACTTTGTCTTTTCTGCTGACACTTGGGCATGCCCCCGTGCTGGCTGAGCACGGGGCGTGTTCAGTCTTCTGTTGTCTTGTTTTGCTTGGGAAGATGCTGTTGTGGGGTCGGGCATGTCACGTCTTGTTCCTTTTCTTGTATTTATGTTATATTTTGATGTCTTTTTGCTTCTTTTGTTAATTTGAGCTCATTTAATCCTGAAAATACAAAAGGAAGACAAAAGCACACTTTTTCCAACATTAGTACTAAAAAAGGGTTAGTTTTATGCCACAATTGATGAAATTTATATGTTGCATTTTGAACACATCATTTTTCTTGCAGATTTAGAAAATCTGACATTAGCTTGTTTAGCTTGTGTTCAAGATCAAGATTGTCTAAATGTACCTTTTGTTCTGAAGTTTCTGGTAGTCCTTTAGAGAGTGCCATGAGGCAGAAATTTGCCAATTCTTCTTGTTCATCATCAGAAGAATCATCAGATAACCATGTATATGTTCCAGCAATTAAGCTTACTTGTTGCTGTTTCTTTGCTTCTTCAAGCTTCTTTTCATAATAGGCAACATCCTTCAGCTTTTTGGTCTTGGATTCTGATGCATAATGACCTCTCTGCTTGCACTTGTAACACACAACTTCAGCCTTCCCTTTATCCTTAGATCTAAATTCCTCTTTAGATCTACCATCCATCCATCCTTCCTTTGTCACTCCTCTGGTACCTCTGGCCTCCTCCCCTCAACCTCTGCTCAAATGTTTTGGTGAGCAGTGCTATTGCTTCAGCAAAAGCTGAAAAATCTGATGAAGTATCAGAAATTTCATAACTTTGGTTGTTTGATGGTTGTGGATCATTGGAAGAAGTTGGTCTTTGTGGGTTTGAGATAAGAGCTAAAGATCCCCCTCTTTGAATGGTTTCTTCAAATATTTCTTCCTCTCTGGGGACCAAGATGCTATATAAGTCATGAAGACTCATATTTCCTAGTTCTAAAGTTCATGATAAAGTCATGGTTAGACTTCTCCATTCTCTAGGAAGGGCATCAAGAAATTTGATGTTTCTTTCATCATTTGACTTTGTTATTCCAAATTTCTTTAGCTCGTTTAAAAGTTTTGTAAACCTTTGATAAGTATCATTTAACCTTTCATTAGGTAAACTTTTAAACCTTTCATAAGATGAGACATTATTTGTTCTTTTGTTTCTTCTCATCCTTTCTCCTCCTTCACAAAGATTTTCCAACTGATCCCATATTTCCTTAGCTGATGCACATGCATCAACTTGTGAAAATATGTCATTGGGGATGACCATAATTAAAAGTGACTTTGCCCTTTCATCCCCAGCCACCAGATCCTTGTCTTCCGCGCTCCAGTTTATTTCACTTTTGGGAGCACGGGAGGCAGGGATTGCTGGTGTTTGGTCAGTTGTCGGAACTGCTGGTATATCAGTCATTGGTATATGTGGACCCCTTTCAATGGATTGAAACAGAGCTTGGTCATGACCATTTAGGAAATTGACCATCCTGATTTTCCACTGGGGGGTATTCCTCTCTGACCAGAGTCGGAGGTTTTAACATAGAACCAATATTAAAAGCATTATTCCAGGATTGAAAGCTGGCCATATTTAGAGAAAAGAAGATGAGTGATTGATCGTTTGAAAATAGTTTATTCAATTTGCTCTGATACCAATTGTTTGACCCAGTAAGCCCTTAAAACAACTTCTTTTCACATAATATGGCAAGTGATTTCAGTAGATTTGAAAAAGATGTGCGGAAATGGAAATCAGACTTTCAAGAAACAAGACCTACAGAATTATCAAGTTTATATCACTTTGAAAACAAAATGGTTTACAAGGTGATTGTAAGATTATTATCTAGTACAAATGAATCTTGAATTTTGTGGGTGTGGAGGGCAATGGAGTTTTGATGTATGTATGAATGATAAGCTTCAAACTCACTTTGCTTCTCCTGGTTGAGCCTTCTATTTATAGACGGCTTGGGTGCATGAATAAACAATAGTTTATTCATGCAATAAGTCCTGCAAAAAGTGGCCAATTGACATATTCATTGATTCCAACGTTCAAGTTGTCTTTTTCATCATGATATCAATTAATGTCAACTTGCTTCGATAAGTGTGGCAGGACAGAGCCAATTTCAGACAAGTGGGGTATTTCATCAGAATTCTGATAAACCACTTCATCAGAAATTCTGATGAACAAATCATCAGAAAAATCCTGATGATCAGAATCGTCAGACACTGATGATATTTCATCAGAAATATCATCAGATCCATCAGAAATGACCTTTACTGATAATCCAATTCAGCTCTTGATCAACCTGTGATTCTTTGAAATAGATGATGTGCATTTCAATTGTCCCATCTGATCTTCTTTTTCTTGTTCGTGATCTTCAGGACTGTGATTTCTTCATTCATCAGAAATATCATCGTAGGGTATCGGACCTTTCGGAATATGTCCATGAGTTAAAGCTACCCTATTTATCCTTTTTATAGCTTAGATATAGGCTTAGAGGTAATTGGTGCACAAAAATAAACTTTTAAGTCATGCAGGGACTAAAAGTGTCAAAAAGTGCACAAGTTTGCATTTTGGCGCATATCTCACATTCTGAATATTCCCGGACACCCAAAAATTTATGTAAGCACTAAAATATTTTATTTTATTTTAGTGTTTGGCTTGATAAAATTCCATTCGTCGCGTTATTTGGATCGTTTTTCGCGTCCGTTCGTGTTTCGTCGTAATTAGACGAACAACGTGACCGTACGGCCAAACGAACCGACATTCGACATGTTTTTGAACATGTTTCATGTCCCTTATGTTTAGGCATTATTGTAGAGACTTGAAAATGGCCTAACGAGCCTTAAACGTGCCAAAAGGACCTTATATGCACACAGGGACCAAATCTGCCATTTCTAGAACTTAAGTACTGAACTGAGCAGCCCAGGCGGGGTGCGTAGACCTCCCTGGGGTCTTACGCGGGGTGCCTAAGCCCTGCAGATCAGAAAAAATCAGTTTACAGCTGTTAACAGCCTGTTCCAGCTTGATCCAACTCTTGTTTATGGTATTTTTCAATCCTTTGACAGCCCATAGTATACCAAAACAGTGGGTAAAAGTGTACGGTCCAGATTTGATCACGTTTATCGAGGAACGATCCTAACGGTCCTCTAAATCCTATAAATACCCTTTGATTTTGGTTTTCATTTGCACCTTTCTTCCATTTCTGCTCTTGTCTCTGAATTAGGAGGATCTTGAACCCTTTTTGAGAACCTCCTTCAGTCCATAGGACCCCTAGTAAGTATCCCTTCATGCTTAGTTTAATTATTTAGCGTTTTAAACCGAAAAGTCAAGTGTTTTCGATAAACGCTTTTGGTTTTAAATAGTTGAGCCATTGTTCGTAACGAACATGGCTACGTGATCGTAATTAGGTAGGTATTAAACCCTCAAGAGGGCACCTCCTAATTACCACGTTTACTTAGTTAAATTGTCGGGTCAAATAAAAGTCAAATGGGTTAGTTTTAAATAAAATTCATAACTATTAATATAAAAGTCATAAAATCAGTTTTCCCACTTTAATAACTTGGTAAATATTAATTGAACATGCCTAAGCATGATTCAACCCGACAATTCTAAGTATAGGCTCGGTTCGGAACCGAAAGTCGTAAAAGTTGACTTTTGCTTTGACTTTCAGTTCTGACCCGATTTAGCTTAGTTAGATATGCCTTAGGATTCCTTTAGGACCAGGTTATAGGTTAGTGTAACCCTCTGAGGTTATACAACTTGGATCCTCAGTTATCCTATTCATTGCATGTTTCCGTTATATGCTTAAATGTTGACCATTATGCCCTTTTGACCCTAAAACGAGAATTTTGAAAATGTGAGAGGACAATAATCTTTATTACTGATTTATAAACTTGTCCCTAAAATTTGACATCAGTTTGAGGTCTAGATTAGGAGTTATGCTCATTAGCGTAAATGAAAAGCTTTTTTATTAATTAAACGGCCTAATTAGCATAAAGCCTATCTAAACCCAATTTTTTATACCAAACTTTTTACCTACTGATATAAAATAATATTTTGGGATTTTTGAAGATTTTTATTTATTTTTAGGCTGAGCATAACATAGGGTTATAGCTTAAATCGGTAAGTGTCGGTTTTGCCCTTTTGGCCTATAAAGTGAGTTTTACAAATCATTTTGGTACCAAACCTTTTTCTACTGATCTTATATGATAAATAAAATATTTTGAGTCTTCTGGAATAATAAAATTATCAGCTTTCATTATTAAACCCGAAAATCGCTTAAAACCGACTTTTCCGCGTTTTAAGCGCTTCGTATGAGTTAAAACTATTTTTGGCATATGAAAATTAATACCTACTGATGTTCTAAGTAAATTTATATATTTTAACAGTAAAGAAAAATTTTAAACTCAGATTCTCTAATTTGACCTATTAAGCTTATGTGAAATTGACAAATGCCCCTGCGGTGCATAGTTTGGTTATAAATAGTAAATTTCACATATATGCTATAACCTACTGTTATAACTTATTAAATTAAGTATTTTTACTGATCATATCAGACCTGTAACTCAGAATAAAATTTACTCTCTTATAACCTTTAAAATGACCAAAATACCCCTTTGGGCATAAATTGGTTTTAAATTCGTTTTGGGCATAATGGAAGGTATCCTACTGATATCAAAACATACTTAAGGCATATTAACTAAGGAAACCTGTGTATGGCTCATTTGGTTACCCGTTACGCACTTTTCGCGTTCGGATCGGCTTATAACTAGTTTGCATAAATTAGCCTAAATGGGTCAAACCATATCGTCTTCATCTCAAAATACAGAATGTGTTTAGTTTACCCATACTAAACAAGGATACAAGCTTGTCAGGTCTAAACCACATTCTAATCCGGTCTTCGCATAACCATGCGTTTTGAACCGCATCTTCTTTTTTAAAACTAACCGGTCTAAGCATAGGCTTAATTAAGACCCGTTAGGAATCTAATAGGTTATTAAAAACCTTCGTTCCAGATTTAGGAGCCCAGTAAAAGCTATATGTACTTGCTGATTTGATACGGCTGGGATTGAATTTATATTTAGCTCAGGTAAATACTCTTAACTTATTTTCCCTATACGGGCTTGGGGTACGGTATTATAAAAATACCGCTTGGTCGGGTATGTAGTCATTTAAATCGGATTGTGATTAATGCATTTACATATCTCGTTTAATCTGTATTATTTGGTGTATGGCCCTTTGGGGTTAAATGACCATGTCCCGGATATCCTTGGCATCATTCAAAGAAATGGCCATGACCTAAGCACGGGGTGTAGGCGTACACCTGACAGTGCATATGTAAAATCTGGTAGCCCACTTAAAGGAATCAACCTTGTGGGTATTATACCTGTGGCGTGTCAGTTAATCTAGACCGGCCCTACAAACCAGCCCTGACGGACGACAAATAAGTAAAAACTGTATACAAGATTATATACAAATAATTATCCCAAGTTATAAATTATTTTGTGCCTTGTGCATTCAAATCAATTTTCTAAAAACATTTTCAAAATGAGTCAGTTAATTGTATTTACCAGTGTAAACTGACGTATTTTCCAAAAAAGGCTAAGTGCAGGTACTAAACAGAATAGGCTGGCTACTCCTAGCATCAATAAAGAGTCTCGCAAGCTTAGATGCCTAAAGTCTGTTGAACAAAGTTTCCTTTTTATTTGATCCGCCTGTGGATCTGTTTCAACTATTTTGTGATACTTAATATTACAATTTATTCAGTTGAAATGAATCTATCTTTTGCTTCCGCTGTGCATTTAAAATTTGTGTTGTTTGACTATGTTGATATCAACTACGTCACGATACTCCTCACCGGGACCACCGGTAATACGTGGTAATATCGGGGTGTGACAGGTTGGTATCAGAGCCAACATTGAGTGAATTAAACACTAGCCTTTTTGTGTTTAATCTCAATGACATAGTAGCATATTCCTTGACCTTCTGAGTCTAGACTTAAGATAGGAATGCTCTCATCTCTATTCGGATGATTATTGCTTTCAATTCTATATACTTTTAATATGTCGCCAAGAAAAGGAGCTGTAATGGAAATTCTTCCCATTTGAAGCCTAGGAAAGGCCGAGCTTCGTACTGCGACTAGGATTAACGTGCAACCAAGGAGAAAACATTCAGAAGTAAAATGAAGAAGAAACTCCTTTTAGTGAAGTTCGTTTCCTTAGTAAGTCCTTATAAGGGCATTCTCATCTTTCCGTCCCTTCATGGACAACATTATTCCTTTCAAGTCCCGTTCAGGGCAATTCTGTACCTCTTTTAAAATTATTGGAATGATTTATCAAAATTTCATTTTTATCAAAATATACGAATATAATATATGAAATAAATGAAAAGTATCATTCCTTTTATAAGGTCTACCATTATAATAAAATGGCAAACTCTAAAAAGGACAAGACCTAGCCCACGTGTCATTTTAAAAACAGGACCAAAATGGCAGTTCCTCAAATTAGATTCAGATCCTTATTAACATCTCAATTTAGGATTATTCTGCGTTAAATATTAAAAAGAATCTAAGAGGTGCAACCTAGCCTATATGTTATTTCAGACAAGGCCAAGATGGTAGAACCTATTCAAAAGATTCAAATCATTGTTAACATTCCTGGCAAATGTGATTCAATCACATAAATCATCCTTATACTGGATTCTCCCGAAATCCTTTCTTATTTGGTGAATTAAGCATCCGTTAGGAATGTAATGCTTACGGGGCCATATTCATTGTTATATAATACAAAAGACAGTCGTAGCCTACAACTCCCTGTCAAGAAAAGGCATGAACAACGTTTGAGCCTAAATACCTTGATTCTACAAAATCATGGTTTATAATTTAAAGTTGCCCTTGTGACTTGGCCTTTTTGCGCCATAGTTATATTTTAGTTAAATCTAGGATGATTATAATGAAAACCTTGAATGAAATAAATATCATTCTTTTTCTGCCAGTATATGTATTAAAAAGAGTCTTAAAAGGTGTAACCTAGCTTGAATGTCATTAAAGACCTAGCTAAGATGGTAAAACCTGTATAAAAAGAGATTCGGATCCTTGTTAACATCTGATAACATGTTAACACTCCCGGCAACAGTGATGCGATAAATCACACTTGTCATCTTTATATTAGGAATTTTCTAAACCCCTTATTTAGCATAAATTATCAAGAGGAATCATGGCTAATGAACGTCGAACATGATGAACACATCAAAACATCCACTGGGATGAATACCTTCGGGCAAAGATGTATACCTGAAAAAGATAGTTTTATTTCATAACTTCTTGTCAAGACAAGGAACTATGAAATTTTCCGATCCAAAGGAATCATTGATTATGTTTTAAAATTTCCCTAGTGACAAGGCCTATGTGCCATCAAAGGTCCTTTGGAACAAGCCCTTGTGCTATATAAAATGTCGGCACGACATTGACAGTCGTGATTTATGTCCCCTGTCTAATAAATATGAAGGATTATATTCCCTATAAGCGCCAAAGATGGATTATTTAAAAACCTAGGCAAAACATAATCAAATAAACTTAATACTATCTATTGGCCTGTATGGTTGAGTTACACCATGGCTATTTAATCATCAAACTCGACGACTCCCTATATAATTAAATAAATTATTACCACTTGGTTTGTAGCCTTCAAAGCATCACCATGGCCGACTCATCTGAAGCTCACAATCATCCAGCTGATCAGAATAATGATGCAAGACTGAACTTAACGGGCACCGAGTTACAGGCCATGATAGATACATCCGTAAGCAACGCCATGGACCGGGCATTAAAGGATCATAAGCGCAAGTGCGATAATACCCCAAATAAGGATTACAAAAAGGGTAAGACTGGAAAAACTATAACCTGTCAAAGCCAAAAGAGGCAAAACCCAAATGTAAAACATGTGGGAAGAAGCACTTCGGAAAATGTTTCTATGAACAAACCAGGGGATGTGTCATCTGTAAGGAGATGGATCACAAGACCCATGAATGCAAGGACTTGAAGGACGCCACATGCTATGGCTGTGGCGAGAAGAGGCACATAAAGACCTGCTGCCCAAAGAAGGCAACTAAAGGGAAATTCACTTTGGAATCACAAGCTAGGCCTTGTGGGATTTGAAAAAAAGAAGGGCACAAGACTTTGGAGTGCCAAGACATAAAGGGCGCAACCTGCTATGGTTGCAATGAAAAAGGGCACATCAAAACTAATTGCCTAAATAAAACCAAGAAGCCTGGGGAGGCTAAGAAGACCAAAGCTGGAAGCTCTCAAATGGATACTCAAGAGGCTATTCAGGATGACAATGTCACAACAGGTACTTTCTTTATCAATAACGCTCATGCTAGAGTATTATTTGATTCAGGTTCAGATAAGTCTTTCGTAGACGATAGATTTTTGTAAATCATTAAATCTGCCTGTTAAAACTCTAAGCGTTAAGTATAAAGTAGAATTGGCCGATAGTACCTCAGAGACTGCTTCAGCAATATTAGATGGATGTTTTATATCCATTCGGAATCATTCTTTTCCGATGTCCTTGTTTCCGTTAAAAATAAGAGTAATGCGATATAGAGATAGGAATGATTTGGTCGTCTTAAAAATCAAGTCCATATTGCGTGTGATAAGAAGCAAGTAGTTATCAAGACTCCTTATGGTAAGCGTTTGGCAATTCAAGGAGACGCTGGGTATGGATTGCCTAAGCACTTGTTGAATATGGTATTTAATACCAAAGATTCGAGTATGGAAAACTCAGAAGGGACAAACAACAGTCACGATGCTAGAGATGCAACAAATGTTAATGGTGCATCAAATGTGAACCTCAATGTTAATGGAGTTAATCTCCAAAACTGTAAATAACGCAACTATTAGAAAGGCTATGAGAAAAGTCATGAAAAGGTTCAAGAAGCCAGATGCTGCTCGCTCTAAAACACATGTCACTGCTCATGAGAAGAGCTTTATTCATACTTCAAATACGAAGAATAAACCCAACAAAATCATATGTGGCAAGGAGCCCATTCCTTTTTTGATGTACTTAAAAGTACTTCGTCTCTTGGAAGTCAAGAGACTTCAATAGTAAAAAGGGGCCATCGATTGTGAGAAATTATTAAATGAAGTAGAAACCATTAGGTGTAACAACAGTTATGCTAGAAAGGACTCGGTTAGGTATACGTCACAGTCATTCGATGGCAATACCCTTAATTAGGGAAGACATTAAAGAAGTCCACAAGAAAGGTCCTCTTATACAATATGAGGTGGACCAAGTTTTAAGGACCTTATTAGGAAAACCTATTATCCGCATCACAAGATGGAAAAAGATGGAATAAGAACTTTCTGACTCTCACCATAAAAGTTCTAGACGGTCGACAGTATGTCGCAAATTTTAATTCATTAGGCGGAGATAGTGCTCTATTCAAATTACCCAAAATCTAAGCTTAATGCAATAATTATTGGTGGTTAGTAACGACAATAAGAGGGCGCATTAAGGTTTCAACGTCTGCTTATTATAAATCCATTATGGATCTACCTCAGCTACTCACTTTATATAGATTAAGAAATAACCAGTCGAAATTGAGACTGCCCTAAAA
This sequence comes from Helianthus tuberosus, assembly GCA_030545235.1. Lineage (NCBI taxonomy): Eukaryota > Viridiplantae > Streptophyta > Magnoliopsida > Asterales > Asteraceae > Helianthus > Helianthus tuberosus. Next base: position 5,637 of record JARYGA010050361.1, on the reverse strand, counting down.
TTTTGTCAAAGATTTTACAGCTAAGTTTAAAAGGATTAAGAATGGAGACGTTTAACCCTCCTGATGAATGATTAGAGGCAAATCACATTATAATGACGTCAGATAAATCCCTTATTGTGATTTTATTGCTAAGAGTTACGTTTGGTTTCAGGTACTGCTAAGTCCCTCATAAAACCATAAGCTTAGCAAACTTTTAGAAATTGTCCCGTAAGAACCCCAGATATTAAGTGTAAGGTAAAACTTACAGGAGAAATCATAAGAACCAATTCTTCTGTTCCTGTCAGAAACCTTCAGTCGTAGAATTTTAGAAGTATCCTCTCTTTAGAGGAAGTGCGTCAGCATATATAGTTGATATCTCTTTAATCTCTATCGATTCCGAATACCAGATGGTATGATAAAAGCGTCATATGAGGATTGGTGTATCTTAATAAGTTCCATAGATTGCTTCCATGCTTGATCAGTATGGAGGTTTAATGCATGGAACCACAAAGATATCCCGATGGTCATATGGTACTAAAGTCAGCTAATGATATTCAAAGGAGATATCCAGAATGGAATTGTCCAAGTAAATGTCTTCGATTAAGGAATTCGTGGACTTGTAACATAAACGTGTCACTTATTTAACACAAGCAATGATGGATGAACTGGAGCCTGAGATTTGGAAAATCTCTGTAACCTCCTTGTATCTTGATTATCTTCTCCTAAGATTACCCTGTTTACCTCCTGAGAGGTAAGTAGAGTTAAGATTTATATCCCAGTTAGGGTTGTATTATTATGAAATCTCCAAGACGGCTAGTACCATCATTGGAAGAATTAAAACCCTGATTAAATAAGTTTTAAAATAGATTATTCATATAGCCTAACTCAATATCCTGAGAATTCGGCATAGTTAACTAAGAAAGACGGTTCATTTTGCTTATGCATTGATTACCGCAACTTTAATTAGGCAACAATTAAGAATTTGCCATCAGCTGCCCAAGATCGTCGACTTGTTCGACTAACTGTAAGGATTAGTTATTCCTTAAGATTAGTTTTCAGCAATGGTTGGAATAACCATTTCACCTTAAGATAAACTTGTCTATAATAGTTGATGTATAAGTATCAAGGCTGCTCCTTTGGAAACCTTGCAATAGATGGAGTGTTAAACATCTATTGTTAGACAGGAGATTGGTAAGTCCAATTATCAGGATCTGAAAGTTGCCTTGGAAACAACGAATAAGATTAAACCAATCCATAATCATCTGTAAATTGCCAGTATTCGGCAGAAAATCAAGAACTAATGAAAGTCGCGAACCTCCTGAGTTCTTGTTAAGGAATAAGGTTCAACAAAAGATATCACCCTGGAAGGGTGTGCCAATTTGTAATTATCAGGTTAGTTGAGCTCTGAATATACAGAATCATTCGAAGGAATCGAATGTATCAAGATCAAATAGCTTATAAGCTAAAACCTATTTAAGAATTTTGGCGGATCTCGCAATGCATTACACATTAAGGATTTAAGGATGTGTTTCACCAGTAAGTCGAGAAGCACTATCACATAATGATATGCAGATTTATGATATGATGAGAAACCTGCATCGATTGAGGATCGACATGTTAAGAAGCTTCAAAAAGGATACGTGTACCTATTATGGAGGTCAAGTTGGGAGCTTGGAGAGGCTCCAGATATGTTATAGAAGTTAAGTCCATTATGTGACAAAAAGTACTTCCGGCATTTTAGCAAATCTCAAGGTCGAGATTTCTTTTAAGGGGGTGAGGTTGTAACACCTCGTAAAATCACGTCCAATGATGTATTGACACATGTAATAAACCCTAATAAAGTCAAACATTGAATTTAAGGGACTAATTTTTCGAAAAATTGAAAACCTTGATTATGAAAGGACTGGAAGTGTTTGTATACCTAAAATAAGTTTCTGAATAACCTCGTATGGTAATTATATTCACAAATGAGTCGCTTATTGATTGAAAGTAGCCGTTCACGTAATTAATTGAAAGTTTGCGCAATGAAGGGTTAAAAGTGTCAACATGTTAATTCTTACCTCTGAGTGACCTTTTAACAAACCGGGAGCTTCATGATATTTAATTATACTCATGGGAATGCCAAACATTGGCCGTCTAAGGTTTTACGCTTATAAGTAAAGTTACGCGTAACTTTGCAAGTTAGAGGGACTAAAAGTGTCAATATGTTTAATTATACCTCTGAATGACCTTTTAGCGAAACCAAAGCATCGTGATGTTTAATAATACTATCAAGAATGCTTAATATGGATTATATGAGGCTTCAATGCTATTAAATGATGAGATGCGCAAGTTTGCGCAATAGAGGGACCTAAAGCGTCAACTTTTGAATCTACGCCTTTTGGTGACCATTTAAGCAAACAGGGGTGTAGTAATATTTAAGTATATGCTTGGGAATACCTATTATGGGCCATGGAAGGCTTGGATGTCATTTAACGACAATTCGCGCTACTTTGCGCAATTAAAGGACTAATTGCGTCAAACTGCAAAAGTATGTCAATTCGTAGGGTATCGGACCTTCCGGAATATGTCCATGAGTTAAACCTACCCTATTTATCCTTTTTTGTAGCTTAGATATAGACTTAGAGGTGTTTAGTGCGCAAAAATAAACTCTTAAGTCATGCAGGGACTAAAAGTGTCAAAAAGTGCACAACTTTGCATTTTCGCGCATATCTCACATTCTGAATATACCCGAACACCCAAAAAATTATGTAAGCACTAAAATATTTTATTTTAGTGTTTTTCTTGATAAAATTCCATTCGTCGCGTTATTTGGATCGTTTTTCGCGTCCGTTCGTGTTTCGTCGTAATTAGACGAACAACGTGACCGTACGGCCAAATGAACCGACATTCGACATGTTTTTGAACATGTTTCATGCCCCTTATGTTTAGGCATTATTGTAGAGCCTTTAAAATGGCCTAACGAGCCTTAAACGTGCCAAAAAGGACCTTATATGCACACAGGGACCAAATCTGCCATTTCTGGAACTTAAGTGCTGAACTGAGCAGCCCAGGCGGGGCGCGTAGACCTCCCTGGGGTCTTACGCGGGGCGCCTAAGCCTTGCAGATCAGCAAAAATCAGTTTACAGCTGTTAACAGCCTGTTACAGCTTGATCCAGCTCTTGTTTATGGTATTTTTCAATCCTTGGGCAGCCCATAGTATACCAAAACAGTGGGTAAAAGTGTATGGTCCAGATTTGATCACGTTTATCGAGGAACAATCCTAACGGTCCTCTAAATCCTATAAATACCCTTTGATTGTGGCTTTCATTTGCACCTTTCTTCCATTTCTGCTCTTGTCTCTGAATTAGGAGGATCTTGAACCCTTTTTGAGAACCTCCTTCAGTCCATAGGACCCCTTGTAAGTATCCCTTCATGCTTAGTTTAATTATTTAGCGTTTTAAACCGAAAAGTCAAGTGTTTTCGATAAACGCTTTGACTTTTAAACGGTTGAGCCATTGTTCGTAACGAACATGGCTACGTGATCGTAATTAGGTAGGTATTAAACCCTCAAGAGGGCACCTCCTAATTACCACGTTTACTTAGTTAAATTGTCGGGTCAAATAAAAGTCAAATGGGTTAGTTTTAAATAAAATTCATAACTATTAATATAAAAGTCATAAAATCAGTTTTCCCACTTTAATAACTTGGTAAATATTAGTTGAACATACCTAAGCATGATTCAACCTGACAATTCTAAGTATAGGCTCGGTTCGGAACCGAAAGTCGCAAAAGTTGACTTTTGCTTTGACTTTTAGTTCTGACCTGATTTAGCTTAGTTAGATATGCCTTAGGATTCCTTTAGGACCAGTTTATAGGTTAGTGTAACCCTCTGAGGTTATACAACTTGGATCCTCAGTTATCCTATTCATTGCATGTTTCCGTTATATGCTTAAATGTTGACCATTATGCCCTTTTGACCCTAAAACGAGAATTTTGAAAATGTGGGAGGACAATAATCTTTATTACTGATTTATAAACTTGTCCCTAAAATTTGACATCAGTTTGAGGTCTAGATTAGGAGTTATGCTCATTAGCGTAAATGAAAAGCTTTTTATTAATTAAACGGCGTAATTATCATAAAGCCTATCTAAACCCAATTTTTGATACCAAACTTTTTACCTACTGATATAAAATAATATTTTCGGATTTTTGAAGATTTTTATTTATTTTCAGGCTGAGCATAACATAGGGTTATAGCTTAAATCGGTAAGTGTCGGTATTGCCCTTTTGGCCTATAAAGTGATTTTTACAAATCATTTTGGTACCAAACCTTTTTCTACAGATCTTATAAGATAAATAAAATATTTTGAGTCTTCTGGAATAATAAAATTATCAGATTTCATTATTAAACCCGAAAATCGCTTAAAACCGACTTTTCCGCGTTTTAAGCGCATAATATGAGTTAAAACTATTTTTGGCATATGAAACTTAATACCTACTGGTGTTCTAAGTAAATTTATATATTTTAACAGTAAAGAAAAATTTTAAACTCAGATTCTCTAATTTGACCTTTTAAGCTTATGTGAAATTACCAAAATGTCCCTGTGGTGCATAGTTTGGTTATAAATAGTAAATTTCACATATATGCTATAACCTACTGTTATAACTTATTAAATTAAGTATTTTTACTGATCATATCAGACCTGTAACTCAGGAAACCTGTGTTAAATTCGTTTTGGGCATAATGGAAGTTATCCTACTGATATCACAACATACTTAAGGCATATTAACTTAGGAAACCTGTGTATGACTCATTTGGTTACCCGTTACGCACTTTTCGCGTTCGGATCGGCTTATGTAACTAGTTTGCATAAATTAGCCGAAATGGGTCAAACCATATCGTCTTTATCTCAAAATCCAGAATGTGTTTAGTTTATCCATACTAAACAAGCATACAAGCTTGTCGGGTCTGAACCACATTCTAATCCGGATGCGTTTTGAACCGTATCTTCTTTTTAAAACTAACTGGTCTAAGTATAGGCTTAATTAAGACCCGTTAGGAATCTAATAGGTTATTAAAAACATTTGTTCCAAATTTAGGAGCCCAGTAAAAGCTATATGTACTTGCTGATTTGATACGACTGGGATTGAATTTATATTTAGCTCAGGTAAATACTCTTAACTTATTTTCCCTATACGGGCTTGGGGTACGGTATTATAAAAATACCGCTTGGTCGGGTATGTAGTCATTTAAATCGGATTGTGATTAATGCATTTACATATCTCGTTTAATCTGTATTATTTGGTGTATGGCCCTTGGGGGTTAAATGACCATGTCCCGGATATCCTTGGCATCATTCAAAGAAATGGCCACGACCTAAGCACGGGGTGTAGGCGTACACCTGACAGTGCATATGTAAAAACCGGTAGCCCACTTAAAGGAATCAACCTTGTGGGTATTATACATGTGGCGTGTCAGTTAATCTAGACCGGCCCTACAAACTGGCCCTAACGGACGACATATAAGTAAAAACTGTATACAAGATTATATACAAATAATTATCCCAAGTTATAAATTATTTTGTGCCTTGTGCATTCAAATCAATTTTCTAAAAACATTTTCAAAATGAGTCAGTTAATTGTATTTACCAGTGTAAACTGACGTATTTTCCAAAA